>JAODAL010024036.1:0-61412 GCA_025379985.1 Phyllomedusa bahiana | reverse complement strand
GTTGGGGTTTCCAGCTGGTATTCCAAATGCACTTTGTTGATGGAAGGGTTTGGATTTTTGAGGTTTTAAATTTTGGACATTTCTTACGTTCTCCTGAAATGTATAAATTTATTTTTAGAACATTGTAGAGCGTGTTTTTTTGTACGGGAAAAGCCTGAGGGATTAGGGCGTTTCCATACCCCCCCACGGGGCGAAATGAAAAAAGACACTAGTACTTTTCAGATGAAAAAAGCACATTCTTTAAAACATTTTTTCAGCTCAGTGGTTTCCCTGTTCTCATGACTTAGACATATCTTTCAAAATTTTTTTTTTTTACTTTTTTAACTCTTTGTGTCTTTGTTTTTTGTTACTGCAGTAATTAGAATATCAGTAAATGGGTAAAAAATAAGGGAACCAAAAGTAAGAAAGGAACCCTGTGAAACCTAAGTAATATTACCTATATTAAACCCCAAAAATTTGGAAAATGCATATTAAATTAATCCCAAAATAAAACAACTGTATGTCAAAAATTAAACATGTGCGCGAGAAATAAAAAATGCAGCCTAAGGGGCGTTTACACGGACAGAGGAATCCATTTGGCAAATCCAAAGGGTTTTTGCTCTGTTTTGGGGCCATGAAACATGGGGGCAGGGGGACGGTTTTGTCCAAGTTTGCAGAAAAAAGCCCTCCCCCTCGATTAAAGGGTTCAGTTCCCCCCCCGAAAACCAGGCGGAAGAATAACTGTTCAATGTTTTTCGGACCGATGGCGATCTAAAAAAAAAACCCTCCCGGGGGAAAATCCGTGCATGGGGACCACTGCACGGATTTTCCAAAGAGTCTGTGTAAAAAGGGTTACACCCGGTTTTCAGACTCTTTTAAAAATAAAACTATCTGTAAAACCCGGGGGAAAACCCGGTCCCTGGGGAATGCCCCCCAAAGGGGGCGTTTACAGGCACAGAATAAAAAAACCCTTTGGAAATCCTGATGGTACTTGGTTGTTTTTGGCACCCAGGGGGACGGCAAAAAACGGTGGGAGTGAACTGTTCTAAGTTTTTTTTGAAACGCCAAAAGTGTAAAAAACATCCCCTGGAAAATCCCTGCAGTGGGGATGCTGCACGGATTTTCTATTTAACTTAATGTAAAAGGTTGACAAAATCGGTTTACAGACGCTTTCAAATACGAAAGTTTTAAATGACAGAAAACCTTGCCGGCCCTACAAGGACTATTTTTGCCCAAAAGGCCCCAAAGGGCTACTCTGTGGTTTATATAAATCCCTTTTTGCATGGTAACAGAGCAACAAACGTATGTAAATGGGCCCAAATCGTCACGTGAAAGATGTAAAAAAACATGCATATGTCTCTTTTTAATGGTAGTAAACTTCTGGTTTCAAACGCAGGTGCGAAAAAAAGGGCCAGCCCCCAAGGCAAGGACAATACCGGTCGGTTTATCTGACCGGTATTTGTACTGTTTTCGGGTCGTGCGCAGGGGGACAGCTTTTCTCCGCGATTACCGGAGAAAAACCCTCCCTCTTCGCATATGCATGTTTATATTCCACCCGAAAACCAGGCGGAAGAATGAACGCGTTCTATGTTTTTCGGACTGCCGGCGATCTGAAAAAAACCCGGGGGGAAAAAAACCATGCTGTGGGGACTGCTGCCCGGGGGTTTTTTTCCCGAAAGGGGTCCTTTTTAAAAAGTTTGTCACCCCGGTTTGCAGAGGGTTTTTAAAAAAACGAAAAACCCGGGCTGAAAAAACCATGCCATGGGAAAAAGACAAAGGGGCATGTTCAAAAAGGCAGTTTGGCCTTGTCGAACCCGCCGCAAACTGCATTTCCCGCGCGGGTTTTTTTCAGGGTGCGGGGGTTGGGGGGGGGGCTCGGGGGGCGGGTGGGGGTGGTTTTGGGGTACGGCTTGGGGGCCGGGTTTGCCCCATGCAAAAAATTAAAGCAGGGGCAAAACCCCCCCGCCGCGAGCCCCGGCCAGCTCAACCCCCCCCGCGGGGGACCGGCCAAACCCCGGGCTTTGGAAAATATACGGCGGTTTTTCCCCAAAACCCCATTTAATAAAGGGCCGTTTTGGGCCGGGGGTTTTGGCCCAGAAACCGCGTTGGGAAACCGCGGCCAAAAAACCGACCCAAAAATCCGCCGTGTGAACGGGGCCCCTAACAGTGTGGTTCTACTTCTTAAAATAACAATAACAACAATTTTGCTTTTGTTATTAAAAAAAAAAAGTATGAAAAGCATACACTATACAGGGAACATGATTTGTGCCTGATCTGCACTTCATCAGGCAAAACTCGCGAAGTTTTTAAAAAAAGTATTTCAAAAGCTCCCGGGCCCCAAGTAAAATAAAAAAAAAAAGTTCTACTCGCCTTTCCCTTTTCTCCGGTTCCAGCAGTGCGTCTCCCTGGTCTTCTTTTGACATGTTGTCACTCCTGAACAAAGACGTCACCACTGCAGTAACTGATTGGCTGCATTGATCATGTGCCACTAACTTACATCAGAGCTGTTTACTTCCAAACGGTGATGTAACTTAGTGGGACGTGACCGCTGCAGCTAATCAGCAGCCTTGCTTGGAAGTGAAGTTTTTGGGGGAAGATCGAACAGGGGCCAATTTTTTCTGGAGGCCTTGGAGCTATTGATATGCTTTTTCTACGAGGTGGACAACCCCTTTAAGCTTATGAGACAACCAGTGCTTTAATATAGCATCTAAGTTGGCTGTAGAAGTTACACCAAAAAGATAGAACATTACTGATAGGGCAGTCGAGTAGGAAAACATTTTTTATTGAGGACTCATAGTTGATGACTTCTCTGATTGAAGTCGTTCTTTCTATTTCTTTTCCATCTGAATGAGACATATGAACTCAGTGACATCTTTGGCTATTATACTTCTTTATGCTATATTAATACATACTCATATTAGTACCAGTTGAAGCACCGCCAAATTAAGGCTACACCTGTGCCTAGAAAGGAACTTTAAGTCCCGGGGCCCTAGTGCAAAAAAGAAATGGGCCCCCCCAGCTACTTGTGCCATTTCAAAGTGGTTTTTCCCTATGTGGAAAAAGGGCTTTGGGCCCCTCAGGCTGCAGGACCCCGGGGCGATGCTACCTTGCATCCCTTTTAGTACGCATTTATTTTGCCCCTTAATATAACAATGCTATACATTGTGTCCCTGAATATAGCAATTCCACTCATTGTGCCCTGGGAATAACAATGTTGTCTACTGTGCCCCTGAATACAACAATCCTACACACTGTGCCACTGAGTATAACAATGCTATATATTGTGCCCCTGAATGTAACAATTCTATACACTGTGCCCCCTGAATATAACAGTGCTGTATACTGTGACACTGAATATAACAATTCTATACATTATGTCCCTGAATACCTGAATATATAATTTCAATACATTGCCCCCGGGAATATAGCAGTGCTATCTATTGTGCCCTTGAATAAATAATACTATATACCATGCCCCAGTATAACAGTACTATATACTGTGCCCCTGAAAACAACAGTTCTATACACTGTTCCCCCGAACGTAACAGAGCTATATACTGTGCTCCTGAATAGAACAGTGCTACACACTGTGCCCCTGAATGTAAAAGTGCTAACATTCTGTCCTTGAATATAAGGCTATGTCTACACTGCATCAGAGAAAAAAACCCGGGCCCTTAAGCGGCGTTCTCTCTCTGATGCAGGACCGCGCTTTTGTCACGCTTTGTGCAAAAGCCGCGGCCGCTTCTCGTTTTCCCGACGTCCCCCATCAATGCATGGATGGGAAGACGTCAAAAGACGAGAAGCACGGCGTATTATACAACTTGTTAAAAAATTACGCCCCTGCCGAAAGACGGGCAGAGAAAAGACGAGCTGTGTAACAGCAACTACGTCTCTCTTTTATTGCCGTCTATGGCAACACACTGACGATCGTATCTCCGGCGCTTTAAAAAACGAAAAGCGCCGTAGATACGATCGTAATCATGTGCAGTGTGGACATCATGTGCAGTGTAGCCTTACAGTGCTATATTCTGTGACCCTGAACATAACAGTGCTATATACTGTGCCCCTGAATATAACAGTGCTATAAACTGTGCCCCTGAAAACAACAGTGCTACACACTGTCCCCACAAAGCATAACATGGTTATATACTGTGCTCCTGAATAGAACAGTGCTACAAAACTATGCCCTGAATATATAGTGCTAACTTGTGTCCTTGAATATAACGTGCTATTACTGTGCTCTAAAATAAAACAGTGCTATATACTGTGCTCCTGAATATAACAGTGCTATATACTGTGCTCCTGAATATAACAGTGCTATATACTGTGCCCCTGAATATAACAGTGCTATATACTGTGCCCCTGAATATAACAGTGCTATAAACTGTGCCCCTGAAAACAACAGTGCTACACACTGTGCCACTAAGCATAACATGGTTATATACTGTGCTCCTGAATAGAACAGTGCTACACACTATGCCCCTGAATATAACAGTGCTATATACTGTGCTCCTGAATATAACAGTGCTATATACTGTGCTCCTGAATATAACAGTGCTATATACTGTGCCCCTGAATATAACAGTGCTATATACTGTGCTCCTGAATATAACAGTGCTACACACTATGCCCCTGAATATAATAGTGCTAACATTGTGTCCTTGAATATAACAGTGCTATATACTGTCCCCCGGGAATATAACAGTGCTATAACTGTGCTCCTGAATATAACAGTGCTACACACTATGCCCCTGAATATAATAGTGCTAACATTGTGTCCTTGAATATAACAGTGCTATATACTGTGCCCCTGAATATTACAGTGCTATACATTGTGCCCCTGAATATAACAGTGCTGTATACTGTACCCCTGAATACAACAGTGCTGTACATTGTGCCCCTGAGTATAGGGCCTTGTCCCCATGGCAGGGGTTTTCAGTCGGTTTTACAGACGGTTTTGAGAACCAGCTGCAAACCGGCTGACAAAACTTTAAAATGGGGGTTATTGGAAAACCCGCAAAAGGGACTCCACCGCAGGGGTTTTTTCGCCCGGCGGTTTTTCAGACGCCAGCTTTCTAAAAAAAAAATAAAAACAAGTTCGTTCTTCGTCCATTTTTCCCCCGGGGGGAAAATTATGAACTTTTAATGCAAAGGGGGAGGGTTTTTCTCCGTATTTGCGGAGAAAAGGCCCCCCTTCGGCGTGTGTTGGCCTAAAAAACAGTACAAAATCTGGTCTTTATAAACCGCCCGGTATATGCCCCTGTGCCGTGGGGACGCCCCAAACAATGCAATATACTTTCATAGTTGCCAAACTTTTTGAAATGAAAAAGCAGGAGAACTTAGTGGGCGGCGGCTACGCGCGCCCGGCAAAAATTTGCATGACCCCCCACTTTTGGTTCCCCAGGGGGGGGGGGGGGGGCCCCTTAAAAAAAAACCCACACCCATCCACCAAAATGCATAAGGTTTTGGGAAGAAAGCCAGGTAGTGCTTATAGCCAGGTAGTACCCCCCCATCCCCAAAGGTTGTCCCCCCTTACAGGCCGGTAGAGCCCCCTTGTACCAAGTAATTGCCCCCTCTGTGCCGGTAATCCCCCCCCTTTTTAGCCAGGTAGGTGCCCCCTTGTTAGCCAGGTAGGTGCCCCCATTTTTTCCCAGGTGGTCCCCCCATTGTTACCCAGTAGGTGCCCCATCTTTTTCCCAGGTAGTCCCCCATTGTTTGCCGGTAGTCCCCCATTTTTTGCCGGGAATGTCCCCTCTGTTGCCAGGTAGTGCTTCCTCTGTTGCCAGGTGTACCCCACTGTTAGCCAGGTAGTCCCCCCATCTGTTTGCCGGGTAGTCCCCCCATTGTTTGCCGGGTAGTGCCCCCACTTTTTGCCAGGTAGTGTCCCCATCTGTTTCCCAGGTGATGCCCTCTGTTGCCAGGTTAGAGCCCCCTCTGTTGCCGGGTTTTGTGCCCCCTCTATTAGCCAGGTAGGCCCCCATCGTACCCGGTATGCCCCCATCTGTTGCCAGGTAGTCCCCCCATCGGGGTTTCCCCGGTGTGCCCCATCTGTTGCAGGTAGTGCCCCCCTTGTTTTGCCCAGGTAGATGTCCCCTCTGTTGCCAGGTAAATGCCCCTCTTTGCCAGGTAGTTGCCCCCCTTGTAGCCAGGTAGTCCCCCCCCCCTTTGTTGCCAGGTAGTGCCCCTCTGTTGCCGGGGAAAAAAAAAGGGGGGGCCCCCCCCCCCATCTGTTTTCCCCAGGTGTGCCCCCATCTGTTTGCCAGGTATATGTCCCCTCTGTTGACAGGTAGTGCCCCCTGTTGCCAGGTGTCCCCCCCTCTGTTAGCCAGGTGTGCCCCCATTGTTGCCAGGTAGTGCCCCTTTGTTGCCGGGGTGTCCCCCCATCGTTAGCCATTTTTTAGTGCCCCACGTTGCCTGGTGCCCCCTTTGTTGCCAGGTAGTCCCCCCTTTGTTGCCAGTTTTATGCCCCCTCTGTTGCCAGGTAGTGCCCCCCCCCTTCTGTTCCAGGTAGTTTGCCCCCCTTGTTAGCCAAATTTTTTGGGGAGCCCCCAAAGCTAATAAAAATCAAAATAATAAAATTCCCCTTTTACCTTCCCAGGGCTCCTTGTAACGCGGCCGCTCCCCCGACCGGATCTCTTTCCAAAGGGCGCAGGGGGAAGTGAGAGCAGCCGCGGGTAAAATCCCCTCAGCCCCCCGGGTTCATTCCCCCTGCCCGTTGACCTGTAGAAAAGCCCCAAATACCGGCGCCGTAAATACGGGAGAGGAGGGAGGAGGGAGCGATTTCCCTCCCTGCCTCTCCCCGCACAGTGAGGTCCCTGGGCGGGTAACGGCCCCGTTTGGCGGCGTGAACCCGCTTAGGAGCGGCCCCCGCGGGAAAGAGTAGCGCAACCAGCGCTACTCTTGCGCCGCGGTAATTAAAAAAGGCCCCCCCCCGCCGCCTGCAGGCGGGGGGGGAATGCCCAACTCCCGGGAAAGGGGGGAGGGGACCCCAAATACGGACCCCCCCCCCAAAAAACGGAGAGTTTGGCATGTATGTATACTATGCACCTGAATATAGCAATTCTAAACACTGTGCCCCTGAATATAACAGTGCTATATATTGTGCCCCTGAATTTAACAATACTATATACTGTACTCCTGAAAATAACAGTGCTATATACTGTGCCCCTGAATATAATAAATCTATGCACTGTACTCCTGAATATACCAGCACTATACATGTGTTTCAGCTAACCTATTGTAATGTGCAACCTATGTACACTGCAGCTAGTCTGAGACAAGCCCTCCTGCGCATCAGATTTGTGACAGAATAACTAAAAAGGATACCTGTACATTCCTCATGTCATATAGATTTCAGCATAACTGCTACTCATGTGGTAGCGACTTTATAGCATGATGTATTTTTGTTCAACATTTATTCAAACTACTTCTTATAATATTGCAATGGTTTTGAACACAAACAAATGGTTTGCTTTTATGGAACATATTTTGTGGGTATGCAAAAACTAACATTGACAGGTGCTACATTCACATCCTTGCATCTTTTCATTGAGTGTAGTGTTACTGTTACTGGGGATTGAGTGACTCATTCTAAGATCATGAGTCAATTTTAATCCTATAATAAAAATGTCAGTGCTAGACGGTAAGTGTATCAGTTACACATCTAGAATGAATTTATATAAAAGAACAAGAAAGATAGACACGCTGGGGTTTACCAGTGGAGTTGTTTCTTGGATCCCACCAGTGGAGTTGTTTCTTGGATCCCACCAGTGGAGTTGTTTCTTGGGGCCCACCAGTGAATTTGATTCTTGGAGCTCACCCTACAGCTACTCTAAATGACTTGCTTTCTCCCTCTCTTTCTCTACCTTCCTACTTGAAAAACAGCCCCAGATCTGCCATGCCCAGGAGCCCACAATGGCTTTGTCTGCACCCCCGTTGCCAGTCTGAGCCTGCACCCACGTTAGATAAATTTAGAATGACATACAGGATGTCATATATACAGTTATTTTTCTGTTGTAAAGGTATGTCAGTCTGATCTGAAATCTTGTACAGCTACACTAACTAGCACAGGAAGTTACAGATGACATAAGACAGAGCATTTGCATTATGCTGAAATTGGTAGCCGTCTACATTTTTACTGAACATGGCTTGCTTGAAATATCTTTTCCCATATATATTTACCAGTATCCTCTATTCCATGGTCATTGGTGGGCTCAGGGGTGTCCCCAAGACAGGGCTTACCAGGGGTTATTCAACCTTATGAATTTGATGGCCTACAACATTAGATGAGAGTGGCTGATTGAAGACGTCATAGCACTTGTGTTAGCGCTGTAGCCTCTTGAGTATTTACAAGTTCTCGCACTTGTAACTGCCATCCTTTTAGTAGTAGTCATGTAAGGTATTGTAGTGCTGTTCTGTTCTTAGTGATTATACGTACAAGCACTTGAACATTGAAGAGGCTGAGCTCTGTGTCCTCTATAATGAGCTAATCAGTCTATCCTGAGGGCAGGCAGAAAGGCGATTAACCCCTTGTCCAGATTTCAGCTTTTTAAATGTTGGTTAGTATCAGGCTTGGACTGGCCCACAGGGGAATAGGGGAAACCCCCGGTGGGCCCTTGAGCATGGTAGACCTGGAGTTAATTTTTAACTGCATATACATCCTCAGAAGAGGCAAAAAGGATAGAAAGAGAGGCAAAAATCAAGAGGCAGAGCATAGGAGGCATCTACAGTCATTTACAGTAACTGTAGGGTGGGCCCCTAAAATAAACTCCACCGGTGGGCCCACGGAAACTCAATTGGTGGGCCCCTAGAGTCAACTTCACCTGTGTGCCCTGGGCACACCAGTCCGACACTGGTTAGTATCCAAGACTTTCAAGGGTGTCCTGTAGTATCTGGCACCAAGATATTATCAGCAGATCCTTAAGGTCCTGTAAATTTTGAGATGAGGCCTTGGACATGCTTTTCCAGCACATCTCAAAGATGCTTGACAAGATGCAGATCTGTATAATTTGAAGGCCAAGTCAACACCTTGAACTCTTCTTATGTAACTCAAACCATTTCTAAATAATTTTTCCAACATAGCAGGGTGCCATTAGGGAATGTTCTTAGCAGTATACTTGGTTTGCAGTAATGTTTAAATAGACAATTATGTGTGAAAGTAACATTCATATGCATCCCAGGACCAAAGGTGTTTCAACAAAGCTGTCTCCGCTTGGCACCATTTTTCCCCCGTTGGTATTTTAGTACTCCTAAGCGACACCCACGCATTCAGTTGTCCACAGTATGTCAAGAAGAACATGAGTCATCGGACCTTGTTACCTTCTTTTACTGCTCTTAAGTTCAGTCCTCCCGCTCATGTGCCCATTGTAGGTGTTTTTTGTGCCATCCCATGCATAGCAAGCTGTTTGAACATAGCAAACTGTTTAACCAGACATCTTTCTAGTGCAGCCAGCATTAACCTTTTCATAAATTTGTGCTACAGTAGCTTTTCTGTAGAATCAGACTAGATGACCTAGCTTTTGCATCTTGGGCAACCATGATCTTGTCACCAGTCCTTCCCTGAACCACATTTGGTAGATAGTAAACATTGTGTACTTGGAAGACACAACATGATCTGGCATTTTGGAGATGCTCTGACCCAGTTGTCCAGCCATCACAATTTAGCCCTTGTCAAAATTGCTCAGATCCTTTTGTTTGCCCATCTTTCCTGCTTGCAACACATCACATTCAATAATTGTTCACTTGATGCCATTGTACAAGATAATCAACATTATTGGTTTGACCTATCAGTGGTTTTAATTATGGTGACAGATAGCTATATAGATAGAGAGATCGAGAGATAGAGAGATAGAAAGATAAAAATATAGAGATAGACTCCCATCTATCTCACCCATAAGGCTCTCCACAGTGCTGCACCACCCTATATCTCCTCCCTCATTTCTATCTACCGCCCTACCCGCTCTCTCCACTCTGCTGATGATCTTAGACTACATGCTTCAATCATCCTAACCTCCCATGCCCGTCTCCAAGATTTTTCACGTGGTGCACCAATTCTCTGGAACATGCTACCACGTATGAGCAGGCACACTCATAACCCCAAAAACTTTAAGCGTGCCCTGACAATGCATCTTCTTAGGCAGACCTACCAAGATCTCTAATTGCTTACCCCCGCTTTCTGTCACACACACTTCTGTCGCTCCCTGCACTTGGGCACCCACAGGCACTTATCTGTATATAGATATATGGTCTGGGTGGCAGGTTCATTCACTTTTTATGTAAACCACCTGTCACGGCCTGCCCCTCTCCTCGGCCCGCGGGCCCACCGGGGTCGGGTGCCGCCGCTGGCCGCGGGACGAGCCAGGGGTTCGCTCCTGCTGGGGACTCAAACCCGACCTCGCTCCTGTGCGTCTGCGCCCTCTGCCGGCTGAGGCGCGCGTGCCTTTCCTAAGGCGCGCCGCCGAGCGCTCGTTCTCGGGGATTTAAAGGGCCAGCCCCCCCGATAATTGGCTAATTGCCGGGCGCCCTTTCCCCCATTTAAGGTCACGGTCCCCCAAAACACTCCTTGCTGGATCTATGTTGCCTGTGCCTTAGTAAAAACCATTTCCTAAGTGTAATTCTCGCCCCTACTGTGTACCAGACCTCTTGCTACGTTTCTCGACTCCCAACCTCTGCGCCTGCCCTGAAACCTTCCTGCCTTTTCTTACGACCCCGAACCATTTGCCGCCTGCCCTGACCTTCTTGGCCTGCCTACGAACTTCGATTCTCGGAACTACGACTCTGTTCCACGCTTGCCACCTCGGCCGCCATCGCAAGCAAGTCACGTCAGGGGGGACGGGCCTGGTAGGCTCACGCCGCAGCAAGTCCATCCCGCTTTGCGGCAGGTCTGGTGAAAACCGGGGGGGATACTTAGATTTTCCGTTCCCTGGCGTGGCTTAACTATCATCGCTTGCGGTGGTCAGCGGATCCACTACCCCGCCGTTACAGTTAGATCCAGCCATGGCTCCCACCAAGGGGGCGGCCCTGCCCTGCCAAGTTTAGCGGGATCTCAGTACGAAACATTGTCAGCCACGTCGAGCAGATCGCACAACAGGCACAGCAATTGGGTCAGCTAGTCCGCCATGATGCGCCAATTCATGGCATCCCTAGCAGCAGCAACCTGCATCTTCGCACAGTGGTTCCATCTCCTCGTGCCGTCCCGCTGGCAAATGTGGTTGTCCGAAGCTTCGTCTTCTCTACCTTCCAGTTTGACGGGGATCGAAGCTCTGCAGAGGCTTTATTACGCGTGCTCCATGCTCGTGGAGTGATTGGCGATCATGTTTCCCATTGAAAGGGCGAAGGGTGGTGTTTGTGGTTGAGCCTGTATCGGGAAAAGCCTGGCCTGGGCGACACCTCTTTGGGGACCGGAATGACCCTGTGACTTGCAGACCTACAGGTTTTCTCACTGAATTCCGCAAGCGGTTTTTCGAGGAGCTGCGAAACATCTTCCGCGGAGACAGCGCTACTAATCCTACGCCAAGGGGATCCTCCGTAGGATAAACATATATAAAGGGATATGCGGTCCAGTTCCGCACCCTAGCCTCCTGAGCTGTCGTGGAACGACGCCGCTCTCTGGCCCGTTAAAGAAGGGCCTGTCGGCAGAGTAAAAGACCGCACTTGCAGCAAGGAGACCTTCATCCTCTTTGTGCGAATCTTATCCATCTGGCCAACCCCACATAGAAGTGCGTTTCAACGGAGAGGACAGCAGAAAGCTCCGCCAGGTGCGTGACTTCGGCACAGCCTCGCCGTTCTACTCGGTTGGCCTTCGTGGCCTCCTTACACAGTTTGCACCGAGGAAACCACTTTTTTTTTTTTTTTTTTTTGGGGCAAAAGGGGGGGTGGCCGGGCCCACTTGTCGGAGGTGGAGCGGTTCCGCCGCCGGTTTGGAGAACCTTTGTATCTCTGAGCAGTCCGGACCATTTCCGTAGGAGTTGTGTCCGACAGCGGTACCGCAGCGGTCGGAGTTGCGTCCCTAGGTTGCTCAGTCTCCTCTCCCGGACTGATGATGCCAGTGGAGGTAACGACAGATGCATATGGTCTATCGTTCCGGGTCTCTGCCTTTCTGGACTCGGCTCCAGGCCGGGAAATTTATTCACGCACTCCTGGTGTCACGCTATCGCTTGCAGTTAACCCGCCGGAAAAAGCCTTGCTTATCTCATTCGTTCAGTGGGGAGTTTCTCAGTGACTCCATTCTGTTTCATCACCCGGCGGTGACCCTCAGTGTAGGGGTCCTCCACACGGAGAAGATCTCTTTCATGTCTGCCTCACGCGGTATTCGGGCGTTCCTGTTGGGGCTAACCTGGCTGCAACATCACGCCCTACGCTTGATTGGAAGACAGGCAAAGTCCTGCGTTGGGAAAGGTGTGCCAGGATCTCTTTATGCTTGGTGGCACACGCCCGGTGTCCATCTCTCCTCCCACAGTCGTCCATCGAGTTCTACAAGGTCTGCCAGCGATTAGTCCAGGATTTTGGAGGATTATTCTCGGAGAAACAGGCTGAGAAAGCTACCGCCATCGGCCGTATGATTGCCTATCGACCTCCTTCCCGGAACGTCCCCTCGGGGAAGGGTCTACCCTCTGTCTGTGCCGAGACCCAGGCCTTGTCGCCTATATTCAGCGAGAATTTGTGAGGTTTTATACGCAAGTCCTCCTCGCCCGCCGGGCCTGGCTTCTTCTTCGTTCAGAAAAAAGGACGGTTCACTTGTCAGTTGTATTGGACTACAGAGGGCTAAACAAGAATCCCGGTGAAGAATCGCTACCCCTCTACCCTGATCTCTGGCTATTTGATCGCCTTCACTTGGAGCCAAGGTCTTTACCAAATTAGACCTACAGAGGAGCCTATATCCTCATCAGAATACACGAAGGGGATGAGTGTGAAAACGTTATTCTTTCACACACGGGTAACGGCATTTTGAGTATCTCGTGATGCCTTCGGGCTATGCAACGCCCAGCCGTATTTCAGGTAGTTCGTCAACGAGTGATTAGGACTTGCTGTACACACGAGCGTCATTGTATACTGTGGACAACATTCTGATTTTTTCCCCTGACACTCCCTGACCAATCGGGTACAAGTACGCCAGGTCCTGCGATGCCTGGGGGCCAAACGACTGTTATGCCAAGCGGAGGAAGTGTTCGGTTCCACAGGCCAAGCCTTCCTTTCTTGGGTACATAGTTTCCGAATCGAGGTATGCAGATAGACCCAGCTAAATCTCGGATCCAGCAGTGGCCATGACCTGTCGGTCTCAGGGCGATTCAAAAGCTTCTGAGATTCGCCAACTACTACTGGCAGTTCATTCAACTTCTCTACGCTGGTGGCTCCTCCATCGTGGCTTCATCCCGTAAGGGAATTGCTAACGAGATGTTGGCCTCCGTCGGCCGAGAAGCATTCTCCAGACTGGAAGACAGCGTTCCTCCTCAGCACCTATTTTGGTCCGGCCTGATCCAGAGAGGACCCTTTCAGCCTAGAGGTGGACTGCCTCTTCCGTGGGAGCCGGGGCTCGTCCTGATCCCAGAAGGGACTAAAGGCAAGACCGCTCACATGCGTTTTTTTTTCAAAGACCTTCTCCTCGGCTAGAACGTAATTACGCCATTGGAGACCGGGAATGTTGGCCATAAATTGGCAATGGGAAAGAGTGGGACATCTGTGTTGGAGGGAGCTCAGCACCCGTTGAAGTCTTCTCCAGACCATAAGAAATCTACAATACCTGCCAGACAGCTCAAGCGTTTGGAACCCTCTGCCCATGCTCGAGTGGTATCTTTTTTTGTCTCGCGCTTTGATTTCAAGATACACTTATCCGACCGGTGAGAAAAATGTCAAGGGGGACGACCTCTCCGTGCGGCATGACAATACCGGGGGAGGAACCGGTGTCACAGCACATCATAAGTCTGAAGGCTGATTCATGCGCTCCTGTGGATTCTCCGTTACGTTCATCCAGGCAGAAAACCTACGTGCGTCCTGCGCTCAGGAGGAGGATTCTGGGTTGGGGGCATAGTGCTCTGTCATGGTGGCCACCCCAGCGTACGGAAAATCTACGTCCCTCATCTCGCGACACTACTGGTGGCCAACCCTGCTCCAAGACGACAAGGACTTCGTTCTCTTATGCATCACATGTGCCCAAAACAAGGTCCCCACGCCACAGGCCCGTGGTCTCTTAGTCCCCTGCCTGTTAAGAGTCCATGGACACAGACTTAGGCATGGACTTTATCACGGACCTTACCTCATTCTGTCGGGAAACTCGGTCATCTGGGTGGTAACTGACAGATTTTAAAAGATGTCCCACTTTGTGCCGCTTCTGGTCTACCCTTCTGCTTCCCCAATTGGCGGGACACTTTTTCCATCACAATCTTTCGCCTGCATGGGTTACCAACTCCACATACGTCTTACGAACACGCAGGCGTCCAATTTGTCTCTAAGTTTTGCGTGCCTGTGTTCCCGGTTGCAAATCAAGCTGATTCTCTTCTGCATATCATCCCAGCAATGGGCAGGTGGAGAGGGTAAAAACCTGTTCTTGGAGGGAGTAATCCTTTCGTGTCCGGATGTCAGGACAACTGTCCGAATTGCTGCCCTTGGGCCGAGGTTCTCATATAATCACTGGGACTGCCGACTAAAACTGGCCGTTCTACTTTCCTGGTGGTCTATGGCCGTCACCCAGCCCTCCCTACCCCTGGACTCCGTCTCCGAGGTTAACGCCGTGCGAACAACCAGGTTTCAGGTTATACAGGGTCATTTGGCGAGAGACCCGACAGCCTTACTCCAGGCTTCAGCCCGCATCGAAGACCCAAGCTGACAAGAGGAGAAGACCTTCCCCAAGTTCTCCCAGGGGATAAAGTGTGCGCTCTCTTCTAAATACAATAGCCTCAAGATCCCCAGCTAATAAATTGGGTCCGCGGTTCTGCGGTACCTTCAGAGCTACTGCGACAAACTGAACCGGATGTGTCCTATAAACTCTGGCCTACTTCCATCTCTCGGATTCCTAATGCATTTTCAACATATCCTTCTAAAGAAACCTCTGGTCCTGAACCGGTTCTCCCAGAGAAGCGTGTGCTCCGGTTCTGGTGCTGGATCCCTGATGTTTTTGAAGTGAAGGACATATCTTAAACATGACGTCGTCAGGGTTAAGCGATGTTTTTCTTGTAGTTGGAGGGGTATTCAGCCCCGAAGAAGAGGTCCTGGGAACCGGGATCCAATATCTGGACCGAGCATCTGATCCGTAAGTTCTCTGCCTAAACTGAGGGGTAAGACCTAAGGCGGGGGTGGGTACTGTCGCAGCCTGCCCGCTCACCTAGGCCCGCGGTGCGCACCCGTGGCCGCCCCCCCCAGGCGGCCCAACGGCGGGTCGGGTGCCGCCGCGCTGGCCGAGGGGACGGGCCCCCGAGGGGGGTCCGCTCCTGCTTGGGGGACTCACCTTGACCTCGCTCCTGTGCCGTGTTCCCGCGCCCTCTGTGGGGGAAGATCGGGGCGGCAGAGGCGCGCCGTGGACCCGGTTTTCCTAAGGCGCGTGCAGCGCGCGTTCTCGGGGATTTAAAGGGCCAGCGTTCCGATAATTGGCTAATTGCTGGGCGCTTCCCATATTTAAGGTCATGGTCCACAAATCACTCCTGCTGGAATCTATGTTGCATCGTGCCTTAGTAAAAGCGTTTCCTAAGTGTATTCTCCCTACCGTGTACCAGACCTCTTGCTAACGTTTCTCGACTCCGAACCTCTGCCGCCCTGCCCTGACCTTCTGCCTGTCTACGATCGACGAACCATTGCCGCCTACCCTGAACTTCTGCCTGCCCAGACACTACGATTCTCGGACTTCGACTCTGTTACACGCTGCACCTCGGCCGCCTCGCAAGCAACGTTCACGTCAGGGGGACGACCTGGTAGCCTCACGCCGCAGCAAGTCATCCCGCTTCTTGTGAGGCGGGGCCTCTGGTGAAAACCGGGGGTACTTAGATTCCGTTCCCTGGCGTGGCTTAACTATCATACGCTTGCGGTGGTTCCAGCGGATCACTACCCGCCGTTACACCACCCCATATTTATGTAACATGGCTGGACCATTGTGTAAACTGAGCACTTCACACCCATGCACCCTAATAGATTGTAAGCTTTTGCGAGCAGGGCCCTCATACATTGTGTCTGATCTGTAAGTAGCTTTTTCTGTATTATGTTTATTCTTTGTCTATACTTACACCCCCAAATTGTAAACTGCTGCGGAATATGTTGGCACTATATAAAGGTTATTATTATAATACTGTGAGGTTGTTAAAGAGGTTGGACCCCAAAGATATTTATCACCTATCCAAAGATTAGATAATGAATGTCTGATCGCTGCGAGTCACCCTGCTGAGACCTCCACAACCACTAAAACAGGAGCCCCAGGTTCCCTGTCCTTCCTCACACTCGCACTTGTGCAATAAAGCAGACTTTGAGCAAACAGCAGTCAAACAATGCGCACTGCTCTACTCAAAGTCTGTAAAACGGACAGTAGTAGCCAAGTCCTGGAAGGACAGAGGAGTTGGGGCCCGTTTTAGTGGTTTTAAAGATCAGACATTTATCATCTATTCTGTAGAAAGGATATGAATGTCTATGGTGACACAACCCCTTTAAAAGCACTATACTTGGACCTTCCAATAAGGCACCAATTCCAACCACTTCTCTGTTCTCAACACAAACTTTTGTGGGCTTATTCTCAAATAGCTGCAGTATCTTTCGATATGACATCATTGTGTGAGATGGGACAACCCCTTTAAGTGAATCAAAGTTGTGTTGATTGTACTAACTTTGGTAACTGCTGTAATAATTGCTTTATTTTCCTGGTCCAAAAACATATTCCATAACTGATAAAAAAAGAACAGGTATGATTATGATTCTGACCAATAAAAAATAGTTCTCCATAATAGATCATCTTAGAACCAGCGAAATAATGAATATTAGCAATGACCTCTCCACTCCAGGATTTTGATGCTTCAGTATTTATTTACATTGTCAATCCAAAAATATGTCACGTTAAACATCAAGGGCCACATGTATGAAAACTGTCTAGGTCTAAAACGTACTTTGTTGCCCATAGCAACCAATCAGAGCATCCCTCTCATTTTTCCAGAGCACTATATGAAATGAAAGGGGAGCTCTGATTGGTTGCTTTGGGCAACAAAGTGAGTTTTAAACCTAGACAGTTTTCATACATGTGGCCCCCAGGTGTTGGGTGTTCGGCGTTCTCTGTTAGCCATGTATAGGTTAAGGCCATTTTGAAACATGATGTTTATTAATAACTATTAAAAATATCAGGAACCCCCCTTCCACCATCACCACTTTATCAAAGACCATTCCACTTGTTTTCAGAGCCCAGCATCTCGATCTCCCATAAGTGGGAGAGTTATTTTTTTGTCACACATCTCTTTAGGCCATTTTACAAGAGGGAAAACACGTTGTGTCATGGTTTGACAAGAACCTTATGCTATAGAGAGCCACCCTTTTCAGGGCGATGACTCTGCTTTCTGGAAAGCAAAGGTAAGGTAGAGAATTATGGTTCCCTGTTTTATCTGTTTGTCTTAACTTTCCCTTGAGGGCAAGAGTATTGTTTAACCAAAAGGCTGCATTAGCGACTAATAAAGAGCTCTACAAGCAGTCAGTCTGCCGGTACTTGTGGTACTTTTATGAATTCCTAATCATTCTCTTGCGCTCTATATCATTTTCTGCTGGTGTTTGAGTTATGATTTATCTATTCCTGTGCTCCACAAACACTGAGTCTGCTATCTCTTCATACATTCCTGGTGCATTTTCTTGTACTCTACAGCGAGTCCACTGGTCTTTTTGGTACTTTTTATGAATTCCTAAGCATTCTCCTTTGATCTATTTAGAGCTGTTTTTTTGTGGTGTTATTTATATTTTGAGTCTGCCATCTCTTGTTGTACTATTCATATATTCCTGTGCATTCTCTTGTGCCCTACAGCAGATATGTGCAGATTTATCAGTGCTGTCTACTTAGGCTATGGCTACACAGCAAAATGCCGCCCAAAATCCTACGGCATTTTTAAATTGGTGGACCGTGCCACAATGCGTTTTTTTTTGAGTTTTTTGCGCAAACAATGGCGGTTGGATTTCGTATTCCTAGCGACCCAGTACATTGGGGTTGTGGGAATCCAACATCGGTCCGGCGGAATATACAACATGTTCTATATTTCGACAGACAGTTTTCAGTTTAAGAAACATTGAATCCACTGAAAAACTGACCAAAATCCTGTGATGTGTAGACCTAGCTTTAGGGTACGTCTACATGGCAAGGAATGACTGTCAATGTTTGAAGTGGATTTAGATTGTAAAAAACTTACTGTAAATCCATCCCCTAAACCTCAATATAAAATCTGATTTGCATTATACACAGCTTTGATTTTCTGAGGATTTACAAAACACATTTTTTTTTCCAAATACTTGGTACGTGTTCAATAATCCGCCATATTTCACTCGGAAAACTGCACAAAATTTACTATTGAAGGCAATGATATGGCATGAAAAAGGACTCGATGATGCAAAAGCCGATTGAAAAAACACGTATTCTAAAACCGCGGCAAAAAAAAAAAAAAAAAACCGAGTTAAAAATCCTGGAGTTTTTGTGTAAAATACTGTTCAAATACTTGTCGTGCACTTGAGGTTTTAGGATTCAGAATCCAACAAGTATTTTGTCCTTTGTCGCTTGGCCGCAGCCATTGTAAACTAAGAGTAGCCAATATAAAAATGCATCACATGTGTTGATGAATTTGGTGCATACAGGGCCATCATTAGGGCAGTACAGGCAGTACTCTCGTATCGGGCCCGGACAGTCTGTGAAGCAAGGAGGGGGGCCACCGCCGTTGGCAAGTACAGCCCCCCTCCCCTCACTTCACGTTAATGGCACGGCCTGTTTTCTCTACCATAGAGGCTATCTCAATCGTCAATCGCTATCTCAATCGTCCTTGCGACGTGCATACAATTAAGATGAAAGGCGGGGCGGGGAGAACTGTGCGCTCCCTATCCCTGCCATACATTGCTGTGCAGGTGGCACGAGGAAGTGGCGTCATCGCAATGCCTGCCCAGCTTCCTGTCCTAGGCCCAAATCCTAAAGCACAGGCTCAGGGCCGGGAGCAGACGGAGACGCTGGGGGAGCGCGGAAAGGCGAGTACTTACCTACAGAGGGCCCTAAGTTACTTAAGGTGCCCTAAGCTATCTATAGGGGCCCTAAGCTACCTATACGTGCCCTAAGCTAATTACAGGGGGCCCTAAGCTACCAACACAGGCCCTAAGCTACAGGGGGCCCTAAGCTACCTAGCTACCCACAAGGGGCCCTAAGCTACCTACCTAAAGGGGGGGACCTAAGTGTCTTGCTACCATAGTGGGCCCTAACCTACCTAGCTACCCACAGGGGGCCCTAACCTACCTACTCACAAGGGGCCCATAGGGGGGTGGGCCCAGATGCTCCAGCTGTTAGGGGCCTAAAATTTTCTGTGGTCGGCCTTGGGGTGTATATTAAAAATGTCTAGTGTAAGTTTATATATCTTGTTAGTTAACTTATTTTATGCTACTGATTTTGGCAAAATTTTGGCACCTTGTGTTGCATGGGGACCTAAGCTGCTTAGCTACCCATAGTCGGCCCTAACCTACCTAGCTACCCACAGGGGGCCCTAACCTACCTACTCACAAGGGGCCTATAGGGGGGTGGGCCCAGATGCTCCAGCTCTATGGGGCCCCTAAAATTTCTGATGGTGGTCATGGATGTATATTAGAAATGTCTAGTGTAAGTTTATATATCTTGTTAGTTAACTTATTTTATGCTATGAATTTTGGCAAAATTTGGCACCTTGTGTTGCATGGTAAGCCACAACCCTGTTCCATGAAGCCACGCCTTTTTTATTGAGGACATGGCTCTTTTGTCAGACAAGGCAAAGAAGTGTCTAGAAACTGTCTAAAACATAATAAGTGTGGTGTAAAGAATTTATGTCAGCATTTTGGTGCAAACAATGCCAGAATTTTGGAGTAATTACCATAATAAATGTGTCCCAGTAAGTTTTCTCTATTTAGTGATATCATTCATAAATGTCTTTGCATCCTCTAGTGCATTTGCTCACACTTACCTTATAGGTTATCTTTGTTGGTTGCATGAGCCAACATTCATAATTTGATCTTGCGAAAAGGCTACTAAAGTGGAGTTTGTCGATCTGCTCTCTCCAGTAACATATATGTATTGGTGATCATAGGCTGCATAAGCAATTTGTATATTCTTGTGTATTCTCCCATGCATTTATTCACATTAGCCTTAGGGGATATCACTGTGTATGTGTTAGTTGCATATATTTGGTGATATTCTTAATTTTTATTTTTACCTTGTGAGGATTAGTGGTCTCAGAGGCAGGCACAAGCGGGTTGGTTGCAACAAAATAAAAGGGTTTTATTTTAAACAGCCCAAAAAAAACAGAAAGTCTTATGCAGCAGGCTTACTTCAGCCGTTTAACATGCAGCAAAACGAAACTTAAGTCCAGCAGCAAAAGGAACAAGACATATACTCCACTGTGTAACTGGTGAAGTCTCTGTGTAGCAGACCCACCGGTCTGGTTCAGTGGTCAGCAGCAGGCACCTCTCTCCTGCTCAGCACCCTCTGGAGAAAAGGGCTCCCAAACACTATTCAGCCTCAGGTTGCCACTCTCTCACCTGGTCTCCTCTTGCACAGGCTTTAAAGGCGTATGGATACCGGTATAGCCTGGACCGGAGGGGTAAACGGCCTCTCTCCTACACTACAGCCGTTCAGAAAAAAGACAGCCCATTTAAAGCTGCACAGCAGCTATACTACCATACTAAATCCTAACTAACCTATAGTTACTTAACTATACTGCTGACTTTTCCCTCACCAAGGTCCGGTTCCTTTGTGGCCCCACTAGTGCAGTCCTCCTGCTGCCCTTCAGACGTTTGGAAAGGCCGGGATGTACCACTGGATCGGCCTCTCTGACATCCCTGGAAATTCCCTACTATTTGCAGCATCCTGCTAGGCACATATCTTCCATCCACTACTTTTCCTGCTGGTTGCTTACAACCTCTACCTTACAAATTTGGTTTTGCCCACTGGAATGCAAAAGGTTACTATATTAATATAGTGGGGTTCATTGGTGTGTTCTCCCATGATGCTTTTGCTGTATCTTTTGTTGTATTTTTTTTTGGGGGGGGGGGGGGGGGGGAAGGGGTGGGAGGTCCCGATTTTTAATAGTTAATAAAAAAATATTTGGGGGTTTTTAACTTTTGAAGAAATAATATGAAAACTTATAGTTTAGAAATTTTCTTTGGTAATGTAGGGTTTTAGCCCTATGAAATCATGTTTGATTGGGGGGGCCAAAAAACCACCCAGTGGAATTTTTTTTTGGGGCCCTTATTGGTTGGAGTAAGTTTTTGACCCATAAGTATGATATGCAATAGTGTAATGACTCTTTTACTTGTTTTTGCATTTTGCTCTCTTTTTGCCTTTATTTTAAACAGCCCCCAGGTGGCACCCCGGGGGGCCCCGGGAGTTTCCCCTTTTCCCCGGGGGCACTCCAAAGTGTTGACAGCCTACAAGTTAAGTATGCAAATTAGGTAGGTTACAAAAAAAATTTTTATGCTTTATTTCGTTTAAACCCAATAAAATTTTTGAGGTAAAAAAAAAATTTTAAAGGATTGTATAGAAATAAAAGTTTAGTTTCTTTTTTTCCCAGAAACAGCGCAATTTAGTAGTCTGTGTATTTGGCATTTTTTTGGTAAAAATGCAAACTTTTTATTTTTCCTGGACACTTCAGCTTCCATTGCTGTCACATAAAAATCTTGAAGTATGCAGAAACCCCCCCTATTTTTCATCCCAATTTCCCCCTTTTTTGGGGGGGGGGGTCCCTATTTGGGGTCCCCCCGCCCCCCCCGGGGGAGTTGGATTTCCCCCCCGTGAGGGGCCCGGGGGGTTTTTAAATTTACCGGGCGCAAGTAGCGGGTGAGCGTTTCCTTGCCCCCGGGGGGACCGCTCCAAAGGCGGGTGCACCCGGGGCGCAGCCCTACCGCCCGGGTCTACTGTGCAGGGAGGAGGAGGGGGGATGCTCCCCTCCCCCCCCCTCCCCCCCTGTATGTCGGCGTTTTGCGCCCCGTGAACAGGTAGGGCGCGGGGGGAAAGGACGCGCGGTGCAGGGGGGTGGGGCCCCCGGGTCTCATTCCCCCTGCGCGCGAAGAGATCGGTCGGAGGGGCCCCGCGCTGCGGAGTGGTGAGGTAAGTGGATTTTATTATTTTATTTTTATTAGTTTAGGGGGTTTACCGGGCAACAATGGGGATACCTGGCAAAGAGGGGGACTACCTGAACAGGGGGGGCACTCCCGGGCAACAAAGGGGAACGGAACAGAGGGACATTAGGGCAGAAAGGGGGGGATACCTGCAAAGAGGGGACTATGGCAACAGGGGGATAGGGCAAACAGAGGGGGGCATAACCTGGCAAAAGAGGGGGGCCTACCTGGCAAAAAGGGGGGGCCCCCCTCAACAGGGGGGACCCGGGCAACGGGGGGGCAAAATCAACAGGGGGGACACTACCTGGAACAGAGGGGACACTATGGAAACAGAGGGGGACATTAGGGGCAAAGAGGGGGCACTCCCTGGCAAACAATGGGGGCACTACCTGGCAAAAGGGGGCACTACCGGGAAACAGGGGGGACATCTACCGGGCTAAAAAGGGGGGACATTATGGTAACAAGGGGGCACCTACCGGTAACAAGGGGCACCCTACCGGGTAATAAGGGGGGGCCCTCCCTGGCTAACAATGGGGGGCATTACCTGGCTACAGAGGGGGCATTACTTGGCTAAAGGGGCACTCCCGGCCCTGTAAGGGCATAGGGTTATGGGGGGTCTAGGAAAAAGGGATCTCCTGGCTTTCTTCCCAAAGCCGTTATGCAGTTGGTGGGTGGGTGTGGTTTTTTTTGAAGGGGGTGGAAATATGCAAGATGGGCGTGCCATGAAATTTTTCGGGGGCCGCGCTCGCGCGCCGCCCCTAAGGTCTCCTGCTTTTTCATTTTCAAAATTTGGGGCAACTATGTCCTATATTTCCCCCACGGGGTATATTAAAACTAGAAATCTCTGACACTGGAAGGTTTTTTTAATACTTTCTTTCTTTAGTACTTGTATCAAAACGGGTATTGAACGGAGTACACCCTTCTAAAGAGAAATCATTTATTGGAAGAAAAGGGAAATAAGATGTACAAAGGCAAGAAGATAGCGGTGGCTTTGACGTAAGGGCCCTGGGGACAAAAAAAAACATTTGACAGTTCTGTTAGCTATCAGACAGTAAATTGATTTTTGCCCAACACAAAACCACCATAAAAGATTCCACTTAGTATCGGGCAAAAAGTGGACCTACTTTTATTTGTTATGAAAAATTTTTTTTGTGTTTGTTAACCCTTAAAGACACAGGTTGGGGGGGTAGATGGTCTCACCCCTTAGGTGCTTGATTACAATAAAAAGAGGCGGGGCCCCGGGTTTACAAATGGGATAGGGATGTGGGTTTTTCTTAAGGGGTGTTATCGTTTCATAAAAGGGTTTAGAAAAGGGGGCAGTGAAAAAAAGCAACTTTTCAATTGGATGTCATTTGCAAAGCTGCCTTTTTTCACAGTGTCCCCTTTTCTTGTTTTTTTATTACATGATACCCTGTGAGTCGAAACCCTTCCCCGCAATTTCCCATTAGGTCATTTAATTCTTTTAAACCCCTGGTCGATTCACGGGTGTGTCTTATCAGAGTTAGGGGCCCTAGCATTTTTTGTTAACCTAGCAGAAACGATGAGCAGATTGTACAGTGAGAAAAAATGACATTTTTTTTTCCCCCGTGCCCAAATCTCCTGTACACGCAGAATTTTGGTTCTTAAAAAGCTGTAAACATCTCCAGCTGGAGAATTTAATGTGATTAGATTGAATCGCCTGTGGTATTTTAAGCTCTTATAAAAAAAGACTGATAGGGGGGACACAGGATTGTGGATAAGGGGGGGAGGTCTCAGGAGAGTGAAGGGGAAGATGTCATCCGCTGGGGGGGAAAAACGCCCCCGCATTCAAGAGTTGAGAAGCCAGAGCATGGGGGAATAGCGAAGTAAGGAAGGATACACCCCTTTAAGTTAATTTTTATGTAATGGAACGGTAATTTATTAAATTTAAAACCCCGAAAAGTTTTGTTTTTGTTTTTAAGTGCAGGGAAAAGTTTTTCATTTTTTTGTATTTGTGCCCCCGTTTAGAAGATTTCACCCCAATTTCTGTATTATTTCTGTGGATGCTGGGACTTGGTTTTATGGGGCAGATCGTGTGTGATGTCAGCAAAGCCCCGCCCCCAAAAATTCCGTTTGCAAAAAGGGAGGATGTAAGTTGGAAAATGTAAACGGGAATTGCCTGTATATGTCACTTTATGGCCTTATATTTCAATTTATTTAAACATTATTCTGATCTATTTTAAATTGTGCTTGTATACATGATAGGTTTTTTCCCCCCAGCGCTTTTGGGGGGGAAACGATTCATCTAGCCTCTCCTAAAGTAATTATTGAACAGCCGCCAGGGTTTGAACCATAAATTAAATTATTTCCTTTCATTTGCTTCTAGTCATAGGTTTATTGATCTTTTCTACACTTTAGGTGTCATTATCACAAATCTATCAGTATTTTAAATGTTTTGTATTTTGTCCAGCAAATGAGTAAAAAAAAAACAACTATTTTTGTGAGACCTAAAAGCCTCTTTATAAAACTGGGTAACATTTTACCCATCCCACCCTCCTGCAATACTTTATATATGCTTTTTTACTAAGTAACTTTTGCTGTCTTTTTGAAATGTATACAATAAGAGAGAAATACATTTTTTTTTGTAAAAAAACCCACATTTCTTGTGTGCTGATTACAATTTGGCTTTGTAAATCTCATAAGGGTTATGCCTGAATATGTTCTACAATGACGCTCATTGAAAAAAAAAAAAAAAAATCTAACAGATGGTACAAAAATTATTTGCACAAAAAGTTGCAGCAAAAAAATTCACAAATCCAGCCCATGTGTATACTCTCAGTATGTTAAAATGTAATGTGAAGAATCAAAGTAAACGCTGTGAAATTACTTTGAACCAGAGGTAGACAAAGCATTAGTAAAACTTGTGCAGCTGCATAGAGGCCCTGTAGGTTTTTGCTGTCTACTGGGGTGTTTCACATGGCGCGATTTTTCTGACACTGTACTGCCGTGAAACTGCCTTTATTAACAGCAGGCGCCTTTCAATTGCCTAAATTGTCCAGAAAGGTTCTGCAGGTGAGTAATCAATTACTGTTTGTGTAGTCTCCTGGATTATAAGCCCCGGTTCACACGACTTATTCAAGCCAGAATTGCTTGAATAAGGGGCGGTTGCGGGGGCGCTGCCCACCAGCCCCATAGACTTGCATTATCCACGGCACGTATTGCGCCTGGCTTCGCCGAGCGGGGAGGAGCGACGGAATCCACTGTTCACTATGAGAACGGTGGATTATCGTAATTACTGTGACGGATTGAACTATATTTACTGTGACGGATTGGCGCCGTACTGCAGCGCAAATCCGGCACCCAGTACGGCGCCAATCCGCGCCGAAATAAGCCGTGTGAACGACCCCTAATGGTGCTTGAACATGGTGCATTTTTGGTGCTTTATGTGTTTTTTGCAGAACTGCACAGTAATTAATGCTGTGCATTTGTGGAAAAAAAACGCATCCAAAAAATGCACTGTGTGAAAGCACCCTAAGGGGATGTTCACACTGTGTTTTGGATCCGTTTTTAGATGCGTGTTTGGATCTGTGTTTCAGACCCTAAACGGACCCAGACACGCATCTAACAATGTGCAGTATGATTTTACATTGCTTTCAATGTAAAACACGCATCAGCGTTCAGATGAGTGATCGGCGATGTGTGTTTACTTGTGTCTTGCTGATCCGTTCAAAGAATCGACACTTCAATTCTTGATGCGAAAGACGCAGCAGGAGCCCTATTGAAAACTATAGGGTGCATTCCTGCTGCAGCCAAAAGGCATCCAAACACGTACCTGCATGTTTGGATGCGTTTTGGATCAGATTGACGCAGCGATTTTGGACGTGATTTTTGGCTTTTTCGGACCCAAACGAACGAGATGCGTGCCGAAATTACGGTAATCCATAGTTCTCATAGAGAACTATGGATTATGCCTCCTCTCCCCGCTTGTACAATACGATCGTGTTGTACGTGTGGGGAGATAAGTGAATGTGTGCCGCGAGTAATGACAGTCTATGGGGCCGGCGGGATACCGTCCCCCCCTCTCCCTCCCCCCCCCCTCCCCGCGTTGCGGGAGTACGCGCCAATCAGTGCGACTTGAAAACACCTGGCGTAATTGCGGACCGCACTGTACGCCCTGCAATTACACCCTGTGAACATAGCCTAACAATGTGCAGTGTGATTGACATCACAAAGACACATGTAAAACGCACATCGGTGTTCAGACAAGTGATCGCTGATGCACGTTTTACATGCGTCTTTGTGATATGTCTTTCGGATCTGTTCAAAGAAATGTCATGTCAATTCTTGATCCATTTGACGGAGTAGACACCCTCCTTAAAACTATAGGGTGCGTTGCTGCTGCAGCAAAAAACATCCAAACATGCAGCAAACTTTGGGTGCGTGTTGGATGCGTTTTATGCAGTGCTTTTGAATACTTTTTTTGGATCTGAAAAATGCATTCATAACTGTGTGAATATACCCTAAGAATGCTTTCACACAGTGCGTTATTTTGCAGAAATGCACAGTAACTAATGCTATGCATTTCTGCAAAAAAAAAAATGCACTGGGCGCTTTCACACGGTGGGTTTTTGATGCGTTTTTTGTACAGGAAGGCACAGCAATTGATATACATTGTTGCACAAAAACGCACCGTGTGAAAGCACCCTAAGGCTAAATTCACACGCTGTGTTTTGCAACTGCATCAAAAATACAGGCACAAAAAAATAATTCACAGATTGTTTTGGAACCCGGTGTAACAGGTGAAATTGGGGTTAATTATAAAAAAAAAAAAAAAAACACACTAATTGCTTTCATTGTTGTATTTTTCAATTGCAACATGTGGACCCACCCATAGGCTCCTTTTACACAGTGTGGTTTGGGGACTTTTTCCCCCCCACTTGCAGCACTGCACTGCGATTAAATTCCCTTTATTTCCAATTATCTAAATTGTTTGGAAAGGTGTTATAATTGAGTGGTCGATTACTATGTTGAGTGTGCTTTCACACAGCGCAGTTGATGCACTTGCATTTATGTACTGTAGTAAGCATTAATCATGGTTTATTAATATTAGAGATGCACTTATTTGATTTTTTATTAATTTCTTTCATTGCTATTGTGCCCACTTGTTTTTTTTTCCAGTAGTACTTCTATCATTTGATTTTAACTCCTTTAAATAAAATTTAGAATTTATACAAAATTCGTGTGTATTTTTTTTAAATATATTTGTTCTAGCACTTTTTTTTTTCTCTATTGGGTACAAATTGTGTATGTGCTGAGAATCTTCTTATCCTTTGAAAAAATATTTTGGGTATTTGCTTGGTAAAAAAGGCAATGGCTGTGCAATACTGCAAGTGGAAAAAACATGCAAAAACCACACTGCATGAAAGCACAATAATTGATTACCTACTTGCAACACCTTACCAAACAATTAATGAAATCTAAAGCAGCTTGTTCATAACAGCAGTTTCAAAGCAGTGTAATACTGCGACAGAAACGCCACAGCAAAAATGCAACAAAACTGCACCTTGTGAACACACCCTTTGGGCACATATAGATTCTGGAGCTGATGAATTCACTGGCTAATTCCTGGTGGATTGCTATATCGACATAAGTAGGTGCTCGGTGATCAACTCTGAGCCTTTAAACCAGTCCCTATAGACTGATAGAAAATCTGAGCTGTAGTCTACACAGCTTGGATTTTCTTTTGTCAGATTTCAAAGCCACCGGCTTGTAGAACATGTTCTATAATTTGTTGTATTAAGGTGGTTTCTAGTACAGTTCAGTGACGAAAACCAACTGCAAAATCTGCTCTGAAAAATGTGGTACACAGATTGTCCGATTCTATAACCAAAGCAGACAGCATTTTAGCATTGCTGTGTAGACATAGCCTAAGGATATGTTGCCACAACGTAGTTGTGGGTTCCTCTGGGAGCGCATACAGGTGAAGATACCACTACGGAGCAGAGAGTGAGCGCTCCCTGCTCCACAGTGGACTCCAGTCATCACGGCGCCTGTGCCAGAAGACAAGAGCACTTGGGAGTTGGAGCAGCAAGGGAGAGAAGTACGTACTTGTATTTTTTTTTTTTCTTTTTAAACCCTGCCTATGGGGGACATTTATCTGCCTATGGGGGACATTAATCTGCCTATACAATTTTATTGGTATCCAATTTTATTTTTGAAATTTACCAGTAGCCGCTGCATTTCCCACCTTAGGCTAATACTCAAGTCAATGAGTTTTCCCAGTTCTTTGTGGCAAAATTAAGTGCCTCAGCTTATATTCAGGTCTGCTTACATGGTATATAATCCCAGAGTTCAGCTTCTCTCCTTCTGTCATATCCTACTCTCAGATAGGACAACAAACCACCTGACAGGTTCCCATTATGGTATATTCCAAAAGTCCCAGTGCTGCTATTCTTCACCTGAAGTTCAGACTTTTTATCATACTATAAAAGTCAACATGAATCAAAATCATTCACTGTAGTTCAGCACTGGTTGGATGCACTAGACAATGTCACAGCTTAATCACCATTGCACAGGACATCTAGGGAGCTGTGAGGAGTCACAGGTTTCCTCCCAGCTCTGTCTTGGAGAAATGCCTTTTGACCAGTGGATCTACAGTAGGCATGGTTCTTCTAGATAGAGGATAGGCTATATTTAAAAAAATAAATAAAAAAAAAGTGTTTTTTTTAGGTTGTCAGTTACTTTTCTAAAATCACAGCTTACCTGACCTGTTTGATACTACTGTGCCTCTCCTGCATGGTCTAGTTAGAAAAGATATAAAACAAAAAGACAGTTTCCCAGATTCGGGATCTATTACATGACAGTGGCAATCACCTATGTGCAGTTATTTCTGGTACTGTAGCTGAGTCCACATCCTTCAAGTGAGCCTGTGCTTTGAGATGCAATACCAGACCCAGGCAGATGAAGAGCACCGCTATATTGTGCGCTGCAGTGAACGTGAGCCTTTGTTTGCCAATTGGTGAATTTTCTAGGGTCAGGACCTACCAGTCACACAGTGATGTCTTATACCAAGTATACCTATATAAAATATAAGCCATCAACATTAAAACGTCTCTTTTGGGACATAGCATGGGTCAGAAATATTGGTGCACGTGTACTAGAAGTGTTTAACAGGCTAGGCTCACACCATGTTTTTACTTACATTCAGGGAAAGAGGTACCCCAACAGCCCCATAGACAACAGAACAAGCATACTCCTATGTGGGTTATATTTGCTCTCTCTCAGTGGTACAGGCCTTTCCTGCAGGACTCAGTGTTAGAATACTGCCAGGAAATGGAACCAACGGAGTCCATGGAGGACTAGATTTGCTCTGTTAATCTCCATAGGGCTGCTGCAGATAAACGGCGGCGGCATCCACTGTGGTACTTTTTTTTTTTTTTTTTTTTTTTTTAAAGGTCCTCCAATAAAGACCAGAAACAGACACTAATAAAACATGAACCATGCCATACTTAAATGGTGTGAACTAAATCTGAAAAAAAAATGAAAAAAACCCACACACCAGGTTTGTCATAGTGGCTCATGCTGTATGATCAGCCTGGCACACGTTTAGACACTTGTCTAACTCGATACCATTTATTAGTGGGCCCAAATAAGTTTGGTGCATTTTTGGCATAATTACAATAGTAAATGTGCCTTGTGTTCTAAAGAAGTTGTTCAAGACTAGAAAAAGAATCTGCTATTTTTGCAGAAACTCCATATTTCAATAGGAAAAGACATCACCCAGCTTTTTATCTTGACAAATATGGTATTGAGAGGCACTTTAGAGCAAATAAAATTTATTTTAAATCACCCTATGTGAAACAAAACAATTATTTCCACACATAATAAAAACACAACTGCAATGAAAAAAATACACATTGAAATATACATGCATACATATATAACAGATACATGTACTTTAGTCCCAGAATTTACTAGACGAGAAAAAAAAAAAAAAAATGCTTCAAATGAAATAAAAGATTTTTAGGTCTTCTCTCCAGACGAAGTCTCGTAGTGCCCAGTACACTCATCCATAAAGTAGGAAACACTACACCCTCCAGTGCTGTTAGTAGTGCTTTCTACTTTATGGGTGACTGCACTGTAAGTCAATCTTCATCTTCTTTCCCATAGCATTTTTCCACTGTTGATGTCAGATTCTAGCATTACATGACAAATGCCTTACAAGAAGCCTGTTAATCTAACAGTACATGAATTGTTCAAAATGAAATATTATAGAGGAAGAAATCTTGCATAAAAGACTAAATATACATAAAGTATATTCTATTTTGTTGGTCATGGGTAATTTCCATACATTGTCATAGCTACCGATAGAGATTGTACTTTGTTCCTGCAGAGTAAACGACTGGGCAATTATATACATAGTCCATTCAAGAAAATAATTGAAACGAGGGGTTCCCTGATGTATCTCGGATTTCTGTAGACGTGGTCTTGTAGCGCCCAGTACACTCATCCATAAAGTAGGAAACACTACAGCGTTAAGCCCTGTCTAGTAGTGCTTTCTACTTTATGGATGGCTGCACTGTATGTCCATGCTTCCACAGATAGATCCTCTTCCCATTGTGTTTCCATGATGTTTGTCATGGTCATCTCCTCCAATATCATATGAACACTTACCAAAAAAAAGGTTATAATTGCCAGAGGTGCCAAGATTACTTCTGATGATCATTCTAAATCCTGCAAACAAGAAATAGTTGTTGTTAGGTCAAGGAAATATGGCCTGGATGTCTCCATTATACGTCACCAAGGAACCTTTAAAAAAGGTCATTTAGATGTTTAACCAATATATAATACAATTTCATATGGTTTTAAACATGGTGACAAATATTTATATTCTCCTCAATCATGAGGTTTTTTTTGTATAACTCAATTGTGCCATAAAAGGCCTGGAAAATTAAAAAAAAAAAAAAAAAAAAAAAAGTTGCTAAATGGTGGTCGTGCCATTCTTGCCCACAAATATTTTCAGAGTAGACTGATAAAACCTACTAAATTGTATAAGAATTATATTTATCTACATATGAACTAAACCATTCCACCTACTCTGATACCAGGCCCCTAAGTGAGTATAATGCCATGCATAGACAATACATTATTTTTGGGGAATCCAGATTAATTAGCTTGGATTTGTCCCTATTGAATCATCATATTTTACCTATGTGTGCAAGAGGTGTCTGGCAGGTCCAGTATCATACATTTACCCCATCCAGATAAAAAAAAATTTAACTACATACATGCTAAGGAACTAAATATTCATGTAAGAGGAAGTGTGACCAATGTAACTTTTACACAAAGTTATTAGGACAATCAATTTGGTGGACAAATATTGACACTAAATGTGGCAGGAAATAGGTTCTACCAATAGCAGAGATGGGGAAAAAAAAAAAAAAAAAAAAAAAAAAGTCTATACGCTAGCTATACTACTAGGTTTGTTAAAAAAAAAAAAAAAAAATTATACATACAAAAATGTTAGTGTATGTATAACAAGTTTTAAACATTTATTCATAGCTATAAATATAGTGTAGGTGTACATATATAATCTACAAGTGTCTATGTGTTAACAACAAGAGTTAACATTTTTCTATTCTTTTTTTTGCATAGACCAGCATTTTACTGAGCCCACATAAGTCTGAAGCAAAAATACTTACTTTTGTTCTTTAAAATCTGTTCTCTAACATTTGTTTGTATAAAACATTCATAAAAGCAGTATGCAGCACTGCAAATTTATAATAAATATATAATAATATATATAATATTATATTATATATAATATATATATATATATATATATATATATATACACAACATACACAACACTTTTTTTTAGTTCAAGAGATTAAGAAATTAGGTTACATTTACAGAAGATCTATTTAGGTTAATGTATTAGACTGAAGAAAATTCAGTTTTGTAAATTCTATGAAATAAAAGGAAAAAAAAAAAATTGTGCATCCTCTGATCTCATGGACGTTTAACATTACATGCATTCTTGCCCCAGTGGTAGAACAGGTGTAAAGTTTCCAAAACCAGGCCAGATCTATACCTCGAGTTTTCAAAGCCACATTATCCAGGTGGCATCTTCAACGGTTCTAAACTTCCTGAGCAGCTGAAATAAAAGTTCCTTAAGTGGTATGCATCATTAATCCTCTCTGTAGTCAGTTGGTCCGCACCCCATTAGTAAAAAAGAAATTCAGTCTGTATCTTTAGTCAGATCACCACCTCCCGCCAAACAGGGTTTCACTTCTGCTTTTTTTCTGACTCGTACAAGTCCTCAGAATTCATGAAGCCAGTGTTTTCAACTAGAACACTTCATGACAGGAAATGGTCATTTAATACACCCAAAAAAATAGCATCTACTAGATAAGCTTTGGTGACTGACATATTGAGTTGTAGTTATGGTTATTGCTACGACCTATAGCATAATCCAGATTTCTCTACAATCCCGGTTTTTTTTAATACCATTTTTAAACAATAAAGCATTTATTTTATTATTGCATTACATCATATTAAATTGGACCCTAGCATTTACTGGAGCAATTTACTAGTTGTAAAGGAGAATGTAGCAAAGAAGCATTTGTGCAATTAAAATTAGGGCTTGTTTAACTAAGATCTTGCAATTCCCTATGCCCCAATCTTCTACCATCAAGCAGGTAATTGTGTATTACCAATCACTGGTAGTTCTTGTGATACACAGTTAAGCACTGGTGATTTCTAAAAGCATTTGGTTGCCATATTTCTTTATAACCATGGAATGCCTCATTTCATTACATGCAACAATGTCTACAATACGTTGGGCAAGGCAAAGCAGATTAAACTAATTTTGGAACTACGGACATGAAATCTATAGAAAGTCTTAGATGGAAGTAACCTGAATCAGTTATTTTACTTGTTATAAGAAGCTTTAGGGTATGTTCAAATGGCATTTGTGAAATACGTATTTGGCTACGTATTACATACCTAAATGTGTATAAAAGTGTTCCATTCAGTTTTAATTGATTTCAATGTAAAATACACAGTTGTTCAGACGATACATACGTTATTGTATTGCATTTTATAGATCTGTCGAAATAAGGGACGTGTTACTTCTTGACCCATTTTACGCACTTAAGTCAATAGAGTACTTTTTGCAGTCCAAAAAAAAAAATCAAAATACATACCACAATTGGCGGTATTAGGATTTTTTGTATGCAATACATTTTACATATTGTAAAAAAAAAAAAAAATATTCCACATGCTGTGTGCACATACCCTTAGGCTAGCACCACATACTGAGAAAAGAGGTTTATGTTAATATGTATGGGTAATAGCCGTTCAGAAAAACAGTTTCCATATTTGTTCATGCACATTTAACAGGTCAATTATTTTAAAGGAGCAGGAAGGTGAAAACCGGTTGGACACCTCTGGCACTGCTTAACCTGGAGACAATCAAAAGGATAAGATAAAGATGCATAATTGTTCCTCCAAAAGGAAACTTCTGGATATGCGTTTCATAAACATCAGATGGTTGGTGATCTGACCAGAAAGTGTACACTAACTGGCTATGGGCAAATTTAATATGCTGGGGGTATACTCAGATTGCATAAATATTTAATTTGTGACACCACCAACTAAGATTCTCTGAAATCTGAGTATACCCCCAGCATATTAAATATTTATGCAAAGTGTTTATGCAGTTGTTTGATTGAAGAATCCTATCAGGAAAGTTGCACAGTAGTGCCAACTAACTATAATATACAGTGTGCCAGGGACATTTCATGCATGGTTTAAACAGATCACTTAGAGGAGCAAAATATCTACCTTATAAGTTTTCAGTGTATTGCAAACCATTGAATACGCCAATTCGCTAGATCAACCTTTCCCTTGAACTAAATTTTAAAGTGCCAAGTCATCCAGCAAGCGTTCTGTACTAATCACGTGAAAAAGAAAAAAAACACGCTTACATAAAGTTCTAGCAGTAGGGCTGTATTTTAGGGAAGCTGTAACAAGACAAGAGGAACAGAGGATTACCAAACTGTTCCTAAAAAGATGCAACACCATTCAGGACTGAGATGTAAAGTGCAGCATTAAACTTTCACTATTGACGCATTTAATCGAGTCGTCTGTTTTGGAAGGAATGGGTAGTTACATCATTCTACGTTAGTCAGTAAATACTTATTTAAACTAAATAGAATTTATAAGTTCACATAAACCCAAGTACAACCCCCCCCCCCCCAAAAAAAAAACCAAAGCTATAAAACCCTACCAAATGAGGACTCCATGATAAATAACTTATGATATTGTATTTTCACACCTGTCATGCACTTACTTCAGGTGTTCGCTGCCGGTGCTCCTTCTTCATAATCCAGTACAGCTTAAGTGTTGCCTTCACCAGGGACCGATGGGTAAAAAGGATGGAAAGCAGGCCAGCCTCCCCTTTTAACCTTTCCCAATGGCCAACGTCATTAACCACAGATAGAGGAACTAGATCTAACTCCACCCATGCACCAAACAGCGAAACGTTAATGTCTGAAGAGGGGCCGCTGTGTGTCGCAAGTGATATCTTGTAGAGAAAATCGAAATAAAACAAATTCAAGAAAGATGTGGAAACTTGTGAAACAGTGAAATGTAGCACCAAATTTACAGGTAGTCGCCAAAAAAACCCCCAAAAACCATGGAAGACTTTGTCTCATTGGATTATTTACAACAAATAGAAACATACAAAAGAAATGTCAGTATTCATTAAACCAAATACTAGTACCCAAAGCTGTATGTTACACAAGTCCAGGATGACCCAAGAGGTTTTAGCCCAGCTCAAGAAAAAGGAAATTAGACAAACAGCTGGGCTGATAACCTGTTGCACAACTTGGCCTACAAAAATATCTGGTGCAACACATAGTATATGGTAGGTTACTACATGTCTGCAATTCACACAAATCCTAAAAGCAAATTGACATTCACTTCCTTGTGGGGAAACGCAGATGACTGACAGTTCTCAGGGAACTTAAGTCCCTATTTATCTCTGATGTGACAATATCTAGATAACTATCAAACCCAACATATGCAAAGGAAGAAGACTCCAAAGTCAGCATGCCACCATGTAAAGAAGAAATGGCAGGTATACATAGCACATTGATCAGTGCAATAGGGGGAAGGATTACAGTGACTGTCAGCACTTGTATATGGAAGCTGCTAAAGATACAACTTATCTCCTCATGCAGCCTCCTCCACAACCTGCTGTGGTTTGCATTCACAGCAGAGAGAAGCAATGGGGGGCTGGGTGAGCACAAATATAGTGAGGACTCAGCACCCAAATAAGTTATGTATGGAGAAGCATATAGTCTATGAATAGTATTAGCCTTGCATAGTAGAAAATGCATGCATAGTGAATATTGTGTTCACAAGGGTGGATAAAAGTATACTTTTTGCAAGAGAAAAAAAAATTATATACATACACATATATATATTATATATATATTATATATATATATATATATATATATATTACTGTACATACTTTTTTTTCTAACACAATGCTACACCAAACTCTGTATGAGCCCAGCCTAAAAGCAGGTGTTTACATACCAAGTCTTTTAGGCTGAACTTTTTTTGGTGTTAAACTGGAACAGGATACAGAACAAAAAGTATAAATAATGAAAATAAAATTATTAAATAGCAGGTAAAGCTCATCCACATCCAGGTTGGAGGTTCCCTCCTCAGATTCTGTGCAAAATAGTATAATATATGGTACTATTTTTTCCCCCCTCTTCAAAATAATGGACACAACGACAATAGCACAACAGACCCCTTTGTAGTCAAAGGAGTCCATCAGCGATGTTAATGTCTGTTATGTTATAGATCCAGCATCATTGTTTTTCCTGTTCATGTGACAAAACTGGAAAAAAAAAATAAATGGAAATATCTATCTATCTATCTATCTGTTTACCTAGCCTAAAGAGTGAAGGAATCGTGACCAAGTTCTTCCCTGTGGATTGTAAGGCTATGTTCACACGGCTTAAAATGGGACGTATTTCAGGCTGTAATTACGCGAATTACAGCTGGAATACATCCCAGTCATTACAGTAATCCACAGTTCTCATAGAATTATGGATTACACCTCTTCTCCCCGCTCGGACAATACGCCGGGCGGGGAGATACGCGCCGCTAGTAATGATAGTCTACAGGCCGGCGAGGTGCCAGCCCCCCGCCCACCCCGCCCACACGGCGTAATTACGCCCCGCAGATAAGCCATGTGAACCCAGCCTAAAGGATGACAAGACTTATGGGACCAATATACTAAACATTGTGTCCAAAACACAGTAGCAAAGCATTTTGGACTTTTTACCACTGAAATTTGGTAGAAAACACCAGATTAACAAAAAAAAAAATGCAATTGTAAAAAAAAGGAAGAGAAAAACCGAGGATCACTTCATTGTAGACTGAAAAACCTGTAAAAAGAAGCAAGAGAAATTCATAGGAATCATGAATCCTTATGCACACCTCACATAATAGGTCAGTATTTTTGCACCAGTTTTTAAACCAAAATCAGCAGTGGCAACAAGAAAGCGTCTGTTTGGGCACTCACCAGCTTTTACTCACTGCTACAGAGACAGGCTAAAACAGTACAGTCCCACCTACAAGCTTAAGAAGTAAAACCCCAGTGTCACATGGAAGAAGATACACAGGTGCAGGATACTGATGAAAAAGCCATTCACACACCTAATATCCATGAGTTGGGTACCCACCCAGTACTACATTTGCACACCTGTCTAATGCAAAAACAGGTTAACCTCTTACCTACATATGCCAGGTAGAGTGGGCTTTTTCTCTGAGCCAACTACTTACTTAGGGGTAATGGTTGTTAATTATAGCCAGGATCTGTCGCCAGTGGCCGGGGTTGGAGATAACTCTGATCCCGGCTTTTTAATCCCTTAGATGCAGCAGTAAACACAATTGTGGCATTTTGGGGAATAAAAAACGGTGATGCGCAAATTTCTGATGCATGATTGCCCTCTTTCGCTCTAGACAAGAGTGGTGAACAGCTGTAATGGCAGCCAGCGGCCTAATGAAGGACTCCATCGTAGGCCGGCGGGCATGCATGTAAGCGCCGCAATTATGCTGTGTGAACATAGCCTAACAGATGGAGGACGTAGGGTTCTGTGCTTTTTCAAGTCAAAACATATCCTAGTGTATGTGCCCATGTCGTAATGTGCCATAAAAGTATGAAAAACCTACTCAATCAAATTGCAAGGAAAAACAGGTGACAGCCAACAGAAAAGCTAGTAAAAAAAAAAAAAAGAAATCAATAGAGCTGTAGACTTAGGCTAGGTGCATACTGCGTTTGACCATATATCAAATCGTATACATTATAACGTACATGATAAACGTATGCCAAATGTGCACTGTTTTGACCAGATGTTTGACATCCATTTTATATTTTTTTACTAGCTCTTCTATTGGCTGTTACCCGCTTGCACTTTGATTGGGAAGATTTGTTTACATTTTTATGATGGATACAATTGTATACGTTTGCAACATGGGCACATACACTAGGATACATTTCCCATTGACATACACTTTTAAAAACGTTACTGTAACGTATATGTTTTTTTCAACTTGAAAAAGCCCAGAACCCTGAGTCCTCTATCTGTTAAAATTAAACATATATTTGACAGAAAGTGTAAAAATGGACACTGTGTCATTGCATTTTGCACATCCGTCTACCTACATGAGTCAATGCACATGTTAATGCATATGTTTTTCCTTGCATCAGAACAGATCCGTCATTCTTTCAAAATAATGCAATGTGCACTAAGCTTTATGCTAAGAGCAAACTGCTTTATTTTTAACGTATGAAAAATTATTTGTGATGGAAGGTTTATTGGATGCGTTAACGTGCATTTGGGTGGATGTGCAAAGTGAATTGACATAGTGTCCGTTTTTACACTTTATGTCAAATATGCATTTAATTTTAACGGGTGGAGGACGCAGGGTGCTGCGCTTTTTCAAGTTTAAAAAAGACGTATATGTTACAGTGTACATTTTTTTACAATATATGTCAATGGAAAACGGATCCTAGTGTTTGTGCCCATGTTGCAAACGTATACGTTTGTATCCGTTATAAAATATATGAACAGAGCTACCCAATCAAATTGCAGGGAAAAACTAGTAAAAAAAAATAGAAAGAAAAGTCAAACATCTGCTCCAAACAGTGCACGTTAGGCATACGTTCAACGTATATGTTGTAATGTATACGTTTTGATGGATGGTCAAACGCAGTGTGCATCTAGCCTTAGGCCTCGTTCACACGGCTTATTTCGCCGCGTATTTGCGACGGATTGACGATCGAAAAATCCGTCGGCAAATCCGTCCGAAATAAGTCACAGCCTATTTTCTATTGATTTCAATAGAAAATACGGCTCGTCGTTCACACGACGCATAGTTCCGTTCCGGATTGCCGCCGCGGATTGACGACGGCAATCGGCAAGAAAAAAACATATTCACATGTCATTTATTTACGGAAGGTATTCACCACCTAAATGATTGTAGATTGTGAATCCGTCGGTGAAATCAGTTACAAATACGCTAGCCAACAATTCAGTGACACTTATTTGCAAACTGATTTTCAAACGATTTCAGAACAGTGATTTGACATCGTAAACGTTTGTTAAATGACGTTTGAAATAAAGCCGTGTGAACGAGGCCTTAGTGTAAAGAGTGGAAGAACAGTGGCTAAGTCCTCCCCTGTGTTGTATAGAGTGACAAAACATCTTGTCCCACAAAAAACATACGTTTCTGTAAATGGAAAGATAACAACGTTATGACCATTGGAAGATGGAGAGGAAAAATGACTAATTTGAAATAAACAAAAATCTGGGTCAGGAAGAGGTTAAAAAACTGTTGTATGAGCCAAATCCGGGAGGAGATCCAATTTTCATTCAGTTTAAGATGCAGTTTTTTTTGAATAAAGCTAGAAGTGGATTCAGCACGAAAGAGGAGAGAAAATCTAGGTAAACACCATATTTATTATGTCCTTTTATTGTGTACAATGGGAAAGCTCCTGCCATATATACTTAACGTTTTCATAGGAACAAATTGCGAGACAGAGGCCAAATGTGTGTGCTTATGTAAACCACAAAGAAAAAGTATAGAAAATTGCAGGAGCCTACACTATTGTATACAATGGCATAAAAAAAGAAGAATAAATTAAATGTATACATTCTGTTTACAATGGGACCCTATGGATGACAGATGCCACTACTTGGCAGCGGTCAGAGGAATCTGTTTAATGCATATGGCCTAGCATATCTTTAAACGGAAGCCAGAAACATGATATGAACTAGGCCTGAATGCGTTGTATAGAATAGCATAGGCAGTCAAACAGAGGCCAAAAGGACACACGGTTGTCCTTCGTTGGGCCATTTAATTCTATGCATACATTTAGGACCACATGTATGAAAACTTTCTAGGTCTAAAACTCACTTTGTTGCCCATAGCAACCAATCAGAGTGCCCCTTTCATTTCATATAGTGCTCTGGAAAAATGAGAGGGGCGCTCTGATTGGTTGCTATGGGCAACAAAGTGAGTTTTAGACCAAGACATTTTCATACATGTGGCCCTTAGTGTAGAGCTTTTCCGTTATACACACTAAACATACACCACAAACTTGATATGAACCTAGCCTTACACTCCCTCTGTGTTATAGATGGACATTATTTCTTGGGTTACTGAAAGGAGATGTAAACTTTCTTCTACTTTCAGGCCAATGCAAGTAGCTTTTTTTCCTCCTTTTTTTATTGTTTTTATGTCCACTACTAGATTTGGGTTCCAATGGAGATAAATCCCAAAATATGGTTGTAATGCATTCCAATTGGTCATTTATACCATCGTATTTCCCGTCTGGTACCTTTATGGCACTTCAATTGGAAATACCTAAAATAACTGAGAGGTCTTTGTTCCACTTAAGGGACTGCCAAAGGTCAGAATGGGGGTTCCCCTGCTCAGTACTCAAGAAAGAGGATATGAGGCGGCTATTTTCATTGTAGTTCTGGGGGTTACTGAAGTGGCTACGACCAAGGACGAAGGTTCAAAATACGTCAGCCTGCTACATTGATGGCTGTTGCTATGTATCATATGCTTAATTTTAAGGATATGTTCACATGGTGTAATTGCAGAGCGCCGCAATACGTTGTGTGTTTTGGAACTTGTGCTGATCAACGCGTACTTCCAAAGCATGGGGGAAGGAGGGCAGCCGGGGCTGGCTCCATTGACATGTTTTGTCAGCGGCACGAACAATTCACGTGTCAATTCTCTCCCCGGGCGTACAATACGATTGTATTGTACGAGTGGGGCGGCACCGCGTAATCCATAGCTCTCTATGAGAGCTATGAATTACCGTAATTGCGGCGCACATTTCGCCGCATTTAAAGCGCAATATACGGCCAAATGCGTGCACAATTACGTGCACAAAGACGCCGTGTGAACATACCCTAATAATTTCGTCAATAAATATTTTTGTTTATTTTAATGCTGGACGTCTCCTCAGTAGGAAGCTGGAACACTTTGTTCACATATTGCTGTATATTTTAGAAGTGGCTCAACTTATCCGTGCCTTCTCCAGTGGGACTGTGTGTGGAATGGCTGCGTTGACCACCAGTATTGGTTTTTCATTTGTTGTTACAGAAGTGGCCCTTTCACACATATAGCTAGAGTGACCAGCACACGTATATACCCACCTCCCCTCCTCTTTGGAGTCTTGTACCTCCCAGCCATTTTTATGGTAGATCTTGTGGTTATGCCATGATTGTGTCAGAAATAAAAACTTCTTTAAAAGGAAGAAATCCAGAGATAATAAAAAAAACAGTTTTTAATGGATTGCTCATTTAAGTTGCTTAGGATATCATATACAGACCTATAGCGCCAGGCTTAGGGTACATTCTCATGGTGTTTTTTCGGCACTGAAAGTATCACCAACATTTCCTCATTGGAAATTCTGCACTTGCAAACACGGAATTCAGATGAGGAAACACAGAATTTCCAAGGCAGATTTTCTGCCTCCTATACCCTAAAATATGTGCTGCGGAAACCGTCTCAAATAGTTGACGTGTCAAATCTTTGTGGGCGCTTACAATAAGAGGTAAAATTAGCGCTATCTGAATGACAACCCTAATTTTATACAGAAATCAATGGTTTACGATTGTTTTTGACGCTTTTTGTAGGAAGGGTATCGAGCGGAATCTGATGTGTAAACATACCTTTTGGCCTAGAGGTCATGGCTCCACTTTAGGGACTTCCAGAGATGAGACATGGGGTCGCCTGCTCGGTACTCCGGAAAGAGGTTATGAGGCGACTATTTTAATCGTAGTTTTGGGAGGTTACAGAAGTGTCTGTTTATATAACTATAGAGAAGAACATATATATATACAGCTTCTTCTCCAACTCATCTCCTCCTCTCTGGAGTCTACCAGACATTTTTATAGTAGATCTTGTTGATTTGCCTTGATTGTGTCAGAAATAAATACTCTTTTGATTAAGAAATCTATAGATAATAAATAAACCGTTTTTACAAGATTGGTCATTTAGGTTGCTTGGAATATCATATACAAACCTATAGCGCCAGAATTATAATGGCTATCATAACAGTACCCGCCAACCAGCCATACAGTGCCCACTATAACAGGACCATCAGCTGAATGCAGCTGACAAAAGATGAATATTACTTTCTGACGCATGAGGACAGAAACAAAGTATGTTAGGGTATGTTCACACGAGATACATGTTTAGATCCGTCTGTCGGAACCCAAACGGACCCAAACACATATCTAATAAATAGCAATGGGATTTACATTGATTTTACTATGAAACACGCATGGGCGTCAACACGAGTGATCGCTGATGCGTGTCTCACTGCGTCTTTTGAATACGTCTTTCCGATCCATCCCAAGAATTGACATGTCAATTCTTGGTACGAAAGACGCAGCAGGAGCCCTATAATAAAGTATAGGGTACGATCCTGCTGCATCCAAACACGCAGCTGTATGTTGGCTACGTGTTGGATCGGTTTAGGGTCTGATCTCCGCAGCGTTTTTGGATGCAATTTTCAAAATCGGATCCAAACATGCCTTGAGAACAGCCCCTTCTTGTCCTGATTGCTGGGGGCTGCATGTTGTGCACACCTGATCTAGGGTATAACTTGGACCAAGTTATAAGGGCTGCAGTACAGTGCTGTATTACACTTGTTAGCATTAACATTGTTTTTATTCATTCAAGGCAATGTATAATTTTTATGGTTGTTCTATTTTTTAATTATTCATATTAAAAGTTTCTAAAATATTCCATTTTAATATAAGCTGTTGAATGCACACCAGCCGAGATTTCCAGTTTTCTGCAGCTCACTACGTAAACAGACTACATTTACATGTTTGTAGTACTGACCCATGCTGTACTATGTCTTAGGGGATATTCACACGGCGGTTTCTAGATGCGCGTTTGGATCTGTGTTTCGGACCCTAACACGCATCTAACAATGTGCAGTGTGATTTCCATTGCTTTCAATGTAAAACACGGATTGGCGTTCAGACGCGTGATCGCTGATGCATGTTTACAGGCGTCTTTCGGTTCCATTCAAGAATTGACATGTGAATTCTTCATCCGTTTTACGCAGCAGACGCCCTATTTAAAACCATAGGCTGCGTTTCTGCCGCAGCAAAAACGCATTCAAACACATGACAATTTGGATGCGTGTTGGAACAGTTTTACCAGCACTTTTGTATTTTTCAGATCGAAAACGTATCCAAAAACGGTGTGTGAACATACCCTTATCATTTCTCTCAGGTAAGTCCTTTTTTGAGAGAATACCTGTACAAAACAATAAAATCCAAGGCAAGCCTAGTCCAAAGAGTTCTGTTGGTAATTAAATGGCTTTGTGCATAAAACCTTAGACACTAGGTAGTCACTCCGAAGATATACAGATTTACAGATATTACAGATTTATTCCCACTGAAAGTACGGATGCATCTGTAGAGGATAACTCTAAGGAAAGACCGTATTCAACAGTATTCTCAGGATACAATATTTTCACCATTACTATGGTCTTTCCTGGGACGTTGTACGTATCATGGAATCACACTCACCATAGAATGGCACAGACATTGCTGATCTTATGGTAGATGTAATTGACTGGAAGATCCAACCAATCATCACAAACATTTTACTTGTAAAACATCTGCAATAGTGAAATGCATCCAGTGATCGGTGGTCTAGTCATGCCCCTCTACACCACAGTGCGGTACTACATGTCCTGTACTGCTCTTTACATGTGCCAGGATGAGCGGTTCCTCCATCTGAGGCCCCATTTTCTTTACTTTTAGTACATTGTGTATAAAGTACATGTCCCAAAGAAACTCTACTCCTCATCATAGAACATGAGCTCCAGCAGCTCTTTCTGTTAGGCTTTGTCTCCACTGCACAGAAATACGATCGTATTTTCGGCACTTTTAGCTTTTTAAACGCGCCGAAGATATGATTGTCCCTGCAGCCCCATAGGCGGCAATAGAAAAGACGAGCTGTAGTCTCCACAGCTCGTCTTTTCTCTGCTCATCTTCTGGTGCCGGCGTATGACACATGTAGTGTAATACGCCGGCGCTTTTAGTTTTCTTGGTGTCTTTCCATACAATACAATTGTATGGGCGACGAAAAAAAATCTAAAAGCGACAGTGTTTTTTGTAAAGCGTGAGAAAAAAAACCCACGGTCCTGCATCGGAATAAAACGGCCATTTTTTGTCAGATGCAGTGGAGACTTAGCCTTATGTGTAAGGACTTGCTTCATCTGTATTAGTTATTCGCTGAACATTCCTTAATCTTTATTTTACATTATGTTGGACAGACATGCTAGAGGGTTGTAACCACTTACCAGTTTTCCACAGTTATTTCAAGATATATGGATCCAATTAATATTTGAAGTGGTGAGACCACTGGAATTAAATTCATCAGCTCCAGGTCCCTTGTCTCTCTGCTGATTTCTAATCTTGTGTTTTTTTTTTCCTTTACATTACTGTTCCAAACAGTGATGTAAACTAGTGGCATGCGACCACTGCAACAAATCAGTGGCGACATCCCATTCAGAAGTAGCAGGATGTAAACATTAAACTGGAGTGATGCAGTGCTGGAACCAAGGGAAGTTGAGTATAAAATAAATAATAATAATAAGTTTATTTTAATGGTGCTCTAGAAGTTGGCTATAAGAATTTATAATGAAGTGGACAACCCCTTTAAATCTCAGCATGGTACCAATTGTACACATGCATTTAACCACAAAATATTAAAGAAATGAACAGCAACTGTAAAAGTCACCAACCGCTCATTTAGTTTTTGCTTTATTTTACTTTGGAAACAGCAGCTCTCAAGGGTGCACATGTGGTTTTTTTTTTTTTAATGCATTTTTCAGCAGAAATGCACAATTAATGCTGTACATTTCTGCACAAAAAATGCAATAAAAAAACACACTATGTGAAAGAACCCTTAGAGATTTTTAAATTAGCGATTGAAGTCAATAAGGAAAATCCACAACAGGATCGGACATGCTGTGGCTCTCAGATCTGCAGCGTAGACCAATTTTTATGTGAAATCTGTATGAACTTTTCCCCAATGTGGATGAGATTTCTAAAACATAATGTAATATTCTGCTGCAAGGAAAGCCTCTATGGAAAATCTGCAGCATATACAATGTGTGAAAAGTACCCTCACCTCTTTAACGTTATATAAACCACAAGTTCTTGAAAGCACATGTTCCTTGGAGAAGCAGGATCATGTAGTAACAAGGCTGACCAAATAATGAAATGTATTTGCACTTTAATAGGAACATAAAGTCGGAACTTTACAAAATGGAGACAGGGACCGGTCATGCACATGTTGGCTTCAAGATGTGATTGTGAAGACAGGCTAATTGTTGACTGCAGACACGATGGAGAGTTTCCTGCCCCCTCTCTGAGAAAGCTTCTCTTTCTGCTTTGCGCCTGACCACACAGGAAGTGACAAAGCTTGTTACGACGTGCCGGTTTTTGGGCCGCCAATTTAAGAGAAGCTGTTGTACCCATATATGGAAATATACGGCGCAATGAAATGTAACCCTTTCTGAACTCCTACAAGTTCTGTTTCATGTTCAACAGGCTTTCACAGAAGTAATTAAAAAGAACAGGGATATTAAAACATATTAAATGTGTGGGTACATATACTCATTCAAGAACAGAACCCCAGCTCTGTGCCATTTAGGGTAAGGCTGTGTTTTCGGCTTCAGCGCTCTTTCAGTTTAGCTCTCACAGTAACTGTTAGCCACTTCCTTTCCACAGCCCTAGCAGATTAAGACATGTGACGTAAATGTGGTAAAGAAGGGGTTAAGAGCGAACAGTGGTGTTGCTGGACAGTTTCACACTTACTAGTTATTTTAAACAGTATGTTAATGTGTCGGCCTCTAAAAGATGTAGCCATGCAGGTCTTTGCATCGTTACAGCACAGGTTGATACTGACAAGAAACTCAAATAGCTCATTGACGTGGGGAAAGAAAAAAAAAAACACAAAAAAAAAAAACTTAACAGGCTATGTCTATATTCAGAGTAAAGACAACAACCTTTATGGAATAAATTTATTACATTTTACTCAAACACAAACTAAGAAAATATCCCCATAACTCTCTTCTGGTTTCTATTTGATGTCCGGGGGTGGAGGCACAGAAAAGAAAAAAAAAAAAAAAAAAAGATGTTGTGCCTGTATGTGTGGTGTACGCAGTAGCACAACCCTCCCCCAATTGCACTGAAACCACAGTTTCAGCAACATAACAGGAAAGTAAAACCAACGGAAGAGAAGACATAGACATCAACCCAATCTCTGCACCAGTCCTTCTTCTGCAGTCACGTCTTGATGGCAGTGTCTCTGGATTTGTAAACCACTCCACGGCTCTTCAGCTCACGTACAATACCTGTAAAAATAATCAAACTGTCATGCTGCAGGTGAAAGAAATACATTCACTACTTCTGGAGAGAAAAACCAAAAACTAAACAAATCCAAGTATGCATAGAATAGTCTATAGACTATGCAAGAGGATGACAGCATCCCATAACTGGGGGTACATAGAACCAAATACGCCACCATTAGAGAAGCCACACGAGGTAGAAAAACAACCTGCTGTGCACACTCAAAAATGAAAACACTTTATTACATCATAAGTTTCGTGAACAAGACTTTTTAAACAACAATTAGAAACCACATTGCCCTTTCTCCTATCCCATTTCCCTCCGAACACCAACAATATATGCAATAGTGTATTAATATATATTATTTTGACAGGTCAGAGTGCAGTAATGTTGGCTAAGAATATGTTGCGTAAACATGCACACGTTATTAAGACTGTGCTGTATACAATAAGTATTTCTACGTTGCCGCACATACGACATGCAATCAAAGAGGATTGGAAATAGGGCAGTGTGGGTTTTAATAGGTCCTATTGTTCACAAAACATATGATGTAATGAAGTATTTTCATTGGGTGTGCAAGACTGTTTACTTCATGTGGCTTTTCTAATGGTTGAATATTATGTATACACAGAGCCGTGAACCCATTTCTTTGTTTAATGTTAAAAACATTTTAACTAAGAATTTTTATAAGAAATGCATATTATGTAATTTTTTTCACATTATTGATAAAAAAGGGGGAGGGGGGAATTCATAAGGAGCGCGAAATACGGAGCGAGATATGTCCCAGTCATTATGGTAATCCACAGTTCTCAGAGAACTATGGATTACGTCTCCTCTCCCCGCTAGCACAATATGCCGCAGGGGGGGAGAAGTGACATGTCAATTATTGACGGTGTATATGCGCCGAGGATAATGAATGTCTATGGGGCCGGCAGGCTGGCCCCTCCCACGCGGCGTAATAGCGGGGCGAAATACGTCCCGCAATTAAGCCGTGTGAACTTAGCCTAAGTCTTAGATATAAACTTATTATGAACTTTGCAAAAAGGAAAAAAAACAAAACAAAACATACTTCACAATAAAAATATTAGAACCTTAAAGTGTTTTTTTTCACCACAAAGATTAACTTTGAACATATAGGGGCAGGTAATTGAAGACTTTTTCTAAACACACTGGACATTACCTTGGTCAGGAGAGAATAGATTTTATCTGCTCTGAATGCACACAGGTTCCTATGGTTACCGGTCCATAGCTTCCTACCCGACTAGACTAAGAGCAGGGAGTGAGGTCACCATGGATGGAGCTCACTCTAGGAGCAGACTCATTATCTCTAACAAGATTAGCTTTTGTTTACAGATAAGCAATTGCCGCTGGTGATGGACCCTCACAGTTTTGATCAAATATGTGTACCAAGAACCTCAAACTTTCATATATACTAGATGTATCAGTAACGCACTTTGAAATATATTCTGCGTTAATCTGTCTTTTGGTCTCGGCAGTGTGCGGACGGTTTGTTTCCGTGTACTTGCATTTGTCTAAGCATTTATTATAACAAATATACAGGTCAGTCAATTGAACATAAAGAATTAGAGGTCCATGAACCCTGGGTAAGAACATCCAGTATGTAAAATATGTATCGATGTATTCTATCTACAGGTTCTATTTAGAATTACACATTACAGGTACACAAAGCAGCAGCACAGCACTAAATGGTCAAGATCTGTGACTGTTATGCTAGGTTCACATGGCTTATTCACGCTGTAATTGCAGGACGGATTTCGCCCCCGCAATTACGGCGTGTGTACGGGGGCGGAACCCACTGGCCCCATAGACTTTCATTATCCACGGCGTGTATCCCGCCGGGATAACTGACATGTCACTTTCTCTCCGCTCGCTGTATTTCGCGAGCGGGGAGAGGAGATGGAATCCATAGTTCTCTATGGGACGCATTTCAGCCGTATTTGAGCGCAGTACGGCACGAAATACGGACTGAAATCCGTCCCAAAATAAGCCGTGTGAACATAGCCTTAAAGCACGAACTGGAGCACCAACAAATGTGTTGTAGCTTACCTATCGCCCATTGTAACCCCTGAAAGCATCATCCCTGCTATGTCTATATAATATGGCATTGCAACAATGAGCAGGTTCTGTATGTCCCACCACATCAGTAAAATGAATCAGGTGTTCCTGAGGATCACATTACCAGACATTTACCTTGTGGAAGTCGTCCTGTGACGGATACTGCATACACCCCGGGTTTGAAATTAGCTGAGTGGGAGTAAAAGAAAAAAAAACAGACCCTCAGTTGGATAATGTAAAACATTATACAGTAATTTCCCCGACTACTTGTATTCATCCTGGATTTAAAGAGAACCTGTCACATTGAACATGCTGTCTGATCAGCTAACAACAGCTTATAGAGCAGAAAGTTTTGAAGAAAATGAGTCCAGTAGGTGGTGTTATCAGTGATTGACAGCCTTCGTAGTATGAGTGTGCATATAGAGATGGCTGTCAATCACTGATAAGGCTGCCTACTGGGCTCCTTAACCCAGAATAAGCAGGGATTTAAATTAATACTGAATCTCTCTACAAAACTTTATATTTCTCTGCTCAGCTCTTTCTGCTCTGTAACATCCTGCTGGTGGATCAGATAGCATGTACAGTGCAACAGGTTCTTTTTAAAGAAATATGGTATAAATAGAGAAACATTTAACTTTGTGCCCTCTTTTAAAACACAGCTCAAGGACACCACAGCTTTGAAGAGAAGACAAGATTTGGGTGATACAGATTATAACGACAGGTTGCCCAACAATCCCATTTAACGGATGACGAGGCTAAGCTCAGAGACTGCAGTAAAAGGCTGCTACATATTTTGTCATAGAGATGCAGAAAATTCACAAAAAATCCATGGCAGAAACAGTTTTGCTGCTGATGTGCATATTATAGATCTGTAAACCTCTACCCATACACTACTATGTGCCCATGTGTCACTGAATTTTTATCTGTAATTAAAAATAATATTAATATGTACAGTTTTCCAGCAGATTACAAATGTATCCTGACTGAGGCACCATACAGCAGCACATGGAGTCTTGTAACATCTATAGGCTCCACGCAGGACCTCTAAAGTGTTAAGGCTATGTTTACACGGCTTATATTGGGACGTATTTCAGCCCGTAATTCGCGCTGCACTGCGCAAAATTATGGGCTGAAATATATCCCAGTCATTACAGTAATCCACAGTTCTCATAGATCTCCTCTCCCTGCATTCTGAGAAAGTGACGTCAATTATTCACAGAGGTATATGCGCCGTGGATAATGAATGTCTATGAGGCCGGCGAGCTGACGGCCCACCCGCCCCCTCTGCCGAGCACACTTCGTAATTGCGGGCGAAATCCGTCCCGCAATTACGCTGAGAATAAGCCGTGTGAAGATAGCCTAAGACTGGATTCACGCAGTCGGTTGAATTCAGCTAAGGTAGCTAAATTCTGATGAAGTCCTATAAACAACTTTACAATTAGGGCATGTTCACACAGCATTTTTGGACAAGGTTTTTGGAGCGTTTCAAAGCCTCGCCTGAAACATGAGGCGTTTCTCGGTGGGGTTTTGGATCAGGTTTTCGATGACGTTTTCACCCATTCAAATTAATAGCCAGGACAAAAACCGCACCAAAAACACACTTCAAGAATTGACATGACATTTCTTTCCAAAGAAGCGTATAAAAACCTCGTCGTGTGAAAACTACAACGAGGTTTTACATAGCAATCAATTAAATGAACTGGGGGTGTTTTGGATGAGGAAACACTCCGAAAACCTGGTCCACAAACGCAGTGTGAACAAGCCTTTACACTTTCATTTTCCAGTTGTTCTCTGGACAATGAGAAACGGTCATGACTTGTCATAATGGGGCATAACATTCTAACAACATGTAGTAAGAGGCTGTTCAAGGACTTGAAAGGGTTCTTGATTTTGGACCTATTTGGACGAATAAGCTGATCCCCATGCTGGGACCCACACTAATTATCTATCTTCTGTGGGAAAACCTCACAGAAAGTGTTTAATCTACCTGCAGTGCCATCACAGGTAAGACACCATGTCCATTCATGTGTGTGATGTCTGTGTAATGCAGGACAGGACAAGTCCGTCAGAGCGAGGGACACTTTCTGCAACTGCTCTGCTCTCTAGCCAAGAGAGCTCCCCTCTTCTATTAACCCAGAATCCCCTATTAAGGTGTCTAGAAATGGGTTTTCTAAACCAGAAAATCACAGCAGGTTAAGCTCTAAGAGATTGATCCAGCCCTTGTGTAATATTCTTTAATGCAAGGGTTGGTCCAGATGGATGGCCAGTGTAGGGAACCTTTGAACACCAGTAAGCTGGTCTCCTCTTGGTTTTGTAGATGTATTATAGTACTCACTTATGCGCTGCCACTTGGACACCCAGCTATCATCAGGACTCATCATAGCAACAATCCTGTAAGAAGAATTTAGACAAGAATCAATCATGTGGTGCTGTTCTAAAAGCAAATTCCATATGTGATAAAATAAGTATCTGTGTACCTGAATAGGTTCAGCCTGCATTAACTGCTGTTTGCAATGCTTTTTTCGCTCTAAAAACCTGCTTTCTGTACATGCCTGCACATGGAGCTCCAAGTTCAGAGGACACTCCCTATACAGCCCCTTCCTCTGTCTACACAATGTCTGTTTCCTATACCTGCTTTCTTAGGTTAGGTTCACATCATGTTTCTGACATCCATTTAAGGCTATGTTCACACGGCTTAACTGCAGGACGTAATCACGCCATGTGGCCGGGCGGGAGAGTGAGCGGTGGGCCGGCTCTTCGCCTGCCCATTGACTTGCATTACCAGCGGCGCGTATACGCCGCTGGTAATTCACATGTCACTTATCTCCCCCCGCGGCGGATTCGCCGAGCAGGGAGAGGAGACGTAATCCATAGTTCTCTATGAGAACTGTGGATTACCGTAATGACTGGGCCGTTTTCAGCCCGTAATTTGCGCAGTACGGCACGTAATTACGGACTGTGATACGGCCCATTTTAAGCCGTGTGAACATGGCCTAACATACAGGCAATGACACAGTTGAAAGCAGAAGTTTACATACACTATATAAAGAGACACATATGCATGTTTTTCTCACTATCTGACATGAAATCATATTTATATTTGCTAAATGCCAGAAAAATGAGAGCGAGAATTTTTTAAGGCATTTTTATTACTTTCTGCAAAGTCAAAAGTTTACATACACTAGGATTACTATGCCTTTAAACAATTTGGGACAACCCATATGATGTCATGTCATGTATTTGGAAGCTTCTGATTTGGCAACATCTGAGTTAGAGACACCTGTGGATTTATTTTAAATCACCCCAGAAACACACTGCTTCTGTGTGTAACATCATGCGAAAGTCTATAGAAATCTACCAAAATATCAGGAGAGGAATTGTGGACTTGCACAAGTCTGGATCATCCTTGGGTGCAATTTCCAGATACCTGAAGGTGCCTCGTTCCTTTGTACAATCAATTATATGCAAGTACAAACAAGATGTGAATGTGCAGCCATCATACCGCTCAGGAAGGAGACGGGTTCTATGTCTCAGAGATTAATGTGCTTTGGTCAGACATGTGCATATCAACCCAAGACAAAAAGCAAAAGACCTTGTGAAGATGCTGGCGGAAGCTGGTAAGATTGTGTCATTATTCACAGTGAAATAAGTACTGATCAACATGGGCTGAAAGGCCACTCTGCCAGGAAAAAGCCATTACTCCAAAAGAAAGAATATAAAAGCCAGATTAATATTTGCAAATGCACAGGAACAAAGACCTACATTTTTGGAGGCATGTCCTGTCAGCAGGAATGGGACAAAATTCCTACCACCTATTGTCAGAAGCTTGTGGAAGGATATCCAAAACGTTGGACCCAAGTCATACAGTCTAAGGGCAATGCTTCCAAATACTAATGAAATATATGTAAACTTTTGCCTTTGCAGAAAGTAATAAAAATGCCTTAAAAATGATTTCTCTCTCTCTCTCATTATTCTGGCATTTGTCAAATATAAATAATTTTGGTTCCTAATTGACCTAACACGGGGAAGGTTTATTCTGATTTCAAGTCAGATAGTAAGAAAAAAATGCAGATGTGTCTTTTTATATAGTGTATGTAAACTTATGAACTTATGGGTTCAACTGTACCTTAAATGGATGAAAAAAAGTGGTATCCGCTACCCATAGCTTTCAATTGTAGAAAATCTTAGAGGTTTAACATGTATACGTTTTTTCTAAATGCCCACGTATAGAATAGCATAGGCTGCTGTGCTATTCTATACGTTTTTCTATTTTTGTGATATACATATGTATACACTTTTTCATCTTTTGAAAAAAAATAAATAAAAATTAAAAAATATACACACACACACACATTATATATATATATATATATATATATATATATATATATATATTTACATACATACACACACATATACATACATACATACACACACACACACACAGTATATGCTCAGTGCAGCACAAAAAACATGATGTGAACTGGGCCTAAATAAAATGAATGTTTACTGTATACACTGGGAGTTTTCGTGGCGTACACACTTAGAGCCTCATGTATGAAAACGTGCAGGTTTAAGACTTTGTTGCCCACAGCAACCAATCAGAGCGCCCCTTTCATTTCATATAGTGCTCTGGAAAAATGAGAGGGGCGCTCCGATTAGTTGCTATGGGCAAAATAGAAAGTCTTATACCTAGGCAGTTTTCATACAGGAGGCCCTCTATAAACAATGTGTAGCTAGCCTTCATGACATTTCTGTGAGCTCAGACGTGTACTACATACTGGTGATAACCTGCTGCTACTGCAGGCACTTCTATAGGTCCTCAAGAGCAGGGGAAAACACATGACCGATTCACACATGATTACATGAACCTGGTGAACAAAGGTAAATATTTGTACTGTCTGAAAAGAGATTTCAAGGAAAATCCCATTACATGATAAAAATACAGAGATAAGGGGGGCAGTGTGTGGAAAGAAGTCTTTTAGTCTTTATTCAGAATTAAACTGAAGACGTGTATAGTGTAAACTACTTTATTACCATTACAAATGCAGCGGTTATTCAGAAAGCCTGATCATACGATGGGAGCTGTGCGTATCAACCAGCCCATTACCCCCTACATGCAGAGCAGCCCCATCTCTTCTCCAACATCACAACCTCACCACAGACGTACAGGCACGTTTGAGAGAAGGAAGCAGAAGAGACTGCTGTGGAAGACAAGCACCCCTGTCTCACACAAAGAGCAGGTCTATGTGACAGATCAGAGCGACAGACATGGGAGTTACCGAAATTGGGAAGATAGCACAGATCATTTCAAGCCCCTCCCCCGAAGCAGGACATTTAAAGTCAATTAAAGAGGACCCGTCACATAGTTTTTGCCCCCCTTGCTGAGGACAGCACAAGCTAGAGTCAGACCTGCTGTTTCCAGCGCTGTGTTCCTTATTCTGTAATGCTGGAGTTTGAGTATTAAGTGCTTAAATCTGTAGTTTTCAGCCAGAAAAAGTCATTTACAACCCCGCCCCTCTGAGGCTAACCCCGCCCACCTCAACTGATAAACCTATTACTTTGAATAGGTAGAAATGTGAATAAAAAAAAAATACAAAAATGGTCCTGATGCCTTTTTAGAGACATTTTCATTTTCTTCACCACAGCCTCCAAAGAATTTTACCATTTTTACAATAGCTGTATAAAGGACTTTTGAGTTTTTAATGACATTAGTTTTTTGGGGCGACATGTATGAACGGGGCTGCGGCAGATATCTTGCGTCTTTTCAGCCCAATGTCAGGCGCAGCCCCGTTCATACATTTTTAAATCTCCCACATGCCACTTCTGGGTGCATTACATAGCGCCCGCGGCACTTTGTAATGCAACTGATTTCGGGGGGCGTGCGGGAGGCGGGGCACACTAGATCAGTAGTGAAGCTACATATTTGTAGCTTCCCTACGGCATTTCTAGGCACATTACAGCTGCAACAGGTAGACCACTTTCAAAGTGGTTTACCTGAGCCAGAACGGTCGCCCTACATTTATGACCCGCTGTTCATAAATCAGCCGCATTCTATGCTATTAATATGCGCACGAAATTTGGCATGTTAAATTTCATGCATGTCGCCCATAAAGCATTGTTGGGGGAATAAAACCCCAAAACAATACTTTTGTTGTGTATTGGGTTTTGTTCTTATGACGTTATAATATCGGGATGAATTTAATCCCCAATTGGAACGACCAAACTTATTTAAAAAAAAAAAAAAAAAAAATCACAATGCAAAGAAAAAGAACCAAAAAACTTGTCTTAAGAAAAAATATTTTCGATTCTGTAGCAAATGATACCTGTACCATTTTTTTTTCCTGTCCATTAAATTGTACGATGAATTAATTTAGGTTAAATCAATTGAAGTTTTTATTGGCACAAATTTTTGAAGGATCAGATAAAAAGTCCTGTTAGTAGTTTCAGAAGCTTCTGAGCTAATCTGATCTAATTAGCAACTGAAAACACAGGGCTGGATACACCACTGAGCTTATGCAAATTTCAGTCAGTCTGAACCAGGAAGTGACAGAGTATCTCATTCATGCAGCCTATGAAACTCTGTAGGGAGACAACTCCTTTAAGTGATCAGTAAGTTTACACAATGATTTTCTTTTACTCTTCCAATAAACTAAGAAGTAACATTCGAAAAAAAAAACCCTTAGGCTAAGTTCACAGGGGGTAAGTACGCCCTGCAATTATGCCGGGACTTCGGAAGCTCGCCCGATGCAATGGGGGCATAGATATGCAGTACTCGCGGCACGTAAGTGCCGTGAATCAATGAAATGTCACTTATCTCCCCCCCGTGGCGTAATGTCCGAGCGGGGAGAGGAGGTGTAATCCATAGTTCTCTATGAGAACTCTGGATTACCGTAATGACTAGGGCGCATTTCGCTGGTACTTGAGCGCAGTACGACGCGACAAAATGTGCCCTAGTTTAACCCGTGTGAACATAGCCTTATGCTTATAGATGAAGTTTGTAAGGATATAGAAACATACCCATCAAAAGAAGAGCTTGTACAATCATACACCATCTCCCTGTTTCCCTTCATCTGTAAGTAAGCGTCACAGTTGTCACAGCCGTCATATTCAAACTGGTCAAAGGTCTGTAAAGGGAATTAACAAAATACAGGATTAAGAATATATATGACAAGGTCAGAAAATATTTGTCCAAACAGAGCAAATGACAGGAAGCTTTAAAGGGGTTGTATCATTTCATTAAATGGTCTTCAGAATAAGGGGACAGTGAAAACAAGTAACTTTGCAATTAGATGTCATTAGCAAAGCTGCCTTGTATTCACAGTTTTCCTTATCTTCTGTTTCTGTTTACACTGATATCCAGTGCTGGTCGGATCCCTCCTTCTTGCATTTCACTAGCTGAGAGCTCATTTACATTCTGTTCAGCCCCCGGTCGGCTGTATTCACGGAGCTTGCATTTCTGCCTCTCAGTCAAAGTAAGGGACAGGCTAATTTTCACTCTGCACAGTCAGAAGAAACAGAATAACATTGCAGGTCTTCTACAATCAGGAAACAGCACAATTGTGTGTCGATTCCTGCCTGACTCAGATTAAGGGGCCGTAGCAATTTCTCGCTGCACACCCAGCGGAAACACACTGCCGCAGATTCTACAATCAGAAAACAGCACAGTTGTGTCTCGGTGCCTAACTCTCCTGCATAGAAGGGAGATCTGTGCCTTCATAGGAACACTGGATTCATCTGTAACAAATCTCCAGCTGTGAGAGGAGAAGAGATCAGTGCTCAGTCTAGATTGAATGCAGCCTGTGGTATGTATACAGCTCTTACAAAATAACTGATAGGGAGAGACACAGTGACATGTGGACTCAGAGAGGAGGGGAGTCTCAGGAGCCAGCATGAACAGTGAAGGGGGGATGATGTCACCCAGCTGGGAGGGGAAGAAACGCCCCTGCATTTCTAGAGTTGAGAAGCTGAGAGCGGTATGAATCAGCCGAACAAAAGAAGTGATATATCCCCTTTAGAGAGGTTTCCCCATCTAGTTATTTCCAGGTCTAAGCTATGAACCTGCCGCACTCTCACAGCTCTCCCTATTCATTTCTATGGGAGTTTTGAATATACCTGAGCACACTTACTCCTATAAAAATGAATGGGGGGAGGACGGCGGCTGTGCAAGTGCGCTCATCTCCAAGTTCTTTGAGGCCGCCACATACCCAACTATGGGTTTCCCCATAGAGGAAGGTACAAGATGTAAAAACCATTTTAATAGTCTGGGAAGTGTAAACCAACAACAGTATGAAGCGTGATTAGTAATAAAAAGGTGCTCGTAGTAGGATGATGGGTCACATTGTGTTCCTCACCCTCACTGTGTCTTATACATAACAGCCACCCCTGGTCTATAATCTGTACACTACAGATCAACATACACTGGAGAACACCATCAGCAGCTGGCTAGGGCATGTTGTGCACCTTGCAGAACCTGTGGACGGGCTTTGTACCCATATATTTTATTATCCAAGTGCTGCTGACTTTTTGTTATATTTAGGATACACGTCTGGTGCGCTCCCAGTGAATGGACACCATAGATGTGAACCAGAGCTACAGCAGGTCAGAACCCAGTTCCCAATAGGATACAGAGGCCACGAGGGAAGGTTTTCACTGGTGCCAAGCACTCACAGGCAGACAGGGAGAATTTAACCCAAATGCGACGCTCACCCATAAACAGAGGCAGAGACTGGGAGCAGCAGCGTCTCATGTATCTAACCAGTTCAGTCACTGACTCCCAACCCAGTGCTGAGGACTCCGAGCACAGGAACTACAGACAAATACAACGTCCAAGTCTCAGCAGAACGAGCCGCCCCATGACCGCTAAGTTATGTGACTCGGGACCGCCTCACCTTCACCAGGGAACACAATAAACAGGCTCTCAGGTGCCGCAAATCCTTCGGCACGGTTTCCAACGCCATTGCTGTATACACCGGAAATACGTCACCACTCGCAGAGGAAGTGTACACAAGTTGTGCAGCAGACGGGACGTCTCTATGGTGTCCGTCTAGAGGACGCTCTATGACGGCTCCGGAAACTCTATGGTCAGCACTGTCACGTGACGGGCTGGGCTGTTGTGCGCGTGGCGTGGGTGAAGCAATATGGCTGCCGCAGGTTCTACTGTGTATAGGAGCTTGTGTAATGTGCTGTAGGGTGCAGGGCTGGCTGTGTCTGTGGTATGATAGGTTAGGGCACAGGTGTCAAACTGTGGCCCTCCAGCTGTTGGGAAACAACAACTCCCATCATGCCCACTGTTATAGATTAAACAAATGCATGATGGGAGTTGTAGTTTCCTAAACAGCTGGAGGGCCACAGTTTGACACCCCTGGGTTAGGGAATTGCTTCCAGTCCTTATTGTCCTGCAGAAATCTGTTTATATTTACAGTTTTGGATCCATCATGGTTGTAGAGGGCGGCGCGCCACGCCCCTTCAAAAAGCCACACCCACTCCACCTAACTGCATAACGGCTTTGGAAGAAAGCCAGGTAGATGCCCTTATAGCTAGGTAGTAGCCCCTCATAACCAGGTAGTGCCCCTTTACAGCAAGGGAGATGCCCCCTTGTAGCCAAGTAGATGCCCTTTGTAGCCAGGTAATGCCCTCTCTTTTAGCCAGTAGAGCCAATTTGTAGCCAGGGAGATGCCCCTTTCTTAGCCAGGTAGATGCCCCCATTGTTGCCAGGTAGTGCCCCCATTGTAGCCAGGGAGATGCCCCCTTTATTAGCCAGGTAAATCCCCCCATTGTAGCCAGGTAGTGCCCCCTCTTTCCAGGTAGTGCCCCCCCATTGTAGCCAGGGTAGTGCCCCCTCTGTTACCAGGTAGACCCCCCCAAATTTTAGCCAGGTAGTGCCCCCCTGTTGCCAGGTAGTGCCCCCCCATTTTTAGCCATAGTGCCCCCCCTTGTAGCCAGGTAGTTTCCCCCCCCATTGTAGCCAGGTAGTTTCCCCCTCTGTTGCCAGGTAGTGCCCTCCCTGTTGGGCCCGGTAGTGCCCCCCCCATTGTACCAGGTAGTGCCCCCTCTGTTGCCAGGTAGTGCCCCCTCTGTTGCCAGGTAGTGGGCCCCCCCCATTGTACCAGGTAGTGTCCCCCCATTGTAGCCAGGTAGTGCCCCCTCTGTTGCCCGGTAGTGCCCCCCCATTGTAGCCAGGTAGTGCCCCCTCTGTTGCCAGGTAGACCCCCCCCCCCATTGTAGCCAGGTAGTGCCCTCTCTGTTGCCAGTAGTGCCCCCCCATTGTAGCTCGTAGTGCTCCCCCTGTTGCCAGGTAGTGCCCCCCTGTTGCCAGGTAGTGCCCCCCCCCCATTGTAGCCAGGTAGTGCCCCCCTCTGTTGCCAGGGAGTGCCCCCCCATTGTAGCCAGGTAGTGCCCCCTCTGTTGCCAGGTAGTGCCCCCCCCATTGTAGCCAGGTAGTGTCCCCTCTGTTGCCAGCTAGTGCCCCCCCCCATTGTAGCCAGGTAGTTGCCCCCTTTGTTGCCAGGTAGAGCCCCCCCCATGTAGCCAGGTAGAGCCCCCCTATAACTAATAAAAATAAAATAAAAAAAAGTCACTTACCTCACAGGCTCCTGCAGCTCCGGACATCTCCGGCGACTGAAATAGTCCTCAGCGTCGCAGGGGAGTGAGTGCAGCCGCGCGTCACCCCCCCTGGAACACTGAGGGGGTATGTACAGTGCGCAGGGGGCGCTGTACAAAAAAGGGGGGAAAGGGAGGGGGGGAAAAGGGTCCCTCCTTTTCTCCCTGACTGAAAGTAAAAACCCCCCGGGGGGTGAGGGGCCCCCCCCTTTTTAAAAAAAACCCCCCTGTGGGAGCCCCCCCGGGGCCCCCCAGAGAAACCCGCACCAGTGTTTACTCTTGCCCCCGGGGGGGTTCCCCCGGCCTGCTGGCGGCGGGGGGGAAATTTCCCAACTCTGCCGGGAGGGGGGGGGGGGACCCCCTTTAAAGCGGGCCCCCCCCCCGCCAAAAAGGGGGGGAGATTTTGGAAATGTATGGGGAAAACATTCCCCCTTTGTTTTTTGCAGACTGGGGAATGCATTTTTTTCTTCCCCCTTTCCCCCCTCTTGTGTCCCCAGTTCTTCACTAAATTACGGAATAAGGGGAGGGGGGGGGGGAAAGGAGAGGGGCCGTAGTAAACCAAAACACTTAACTTTTTTTTGCCGGCTCCCCCCCGCTCTGCCCGGGCCCCGTGCCTGTGACAGTGACTGATGACGGCACCCAGCACACTTGGGCAGGGCCGCCGGCATTTACCTTCTTTCCCTGACGGGTTCTGGAGCGGGAAAACTACCGGGCAGCAAATTTTGTAGAAAGCTACGGGTCCGGGGCCCCCCTAAGGCCCGGGGCCCCATAGAATTGCAAAGTTGCTACCCGGAAAAGTTCCCCCCTGTTGGCAACCTTGGGCTGGGCTTTGCCATATTGTGGCTGTTTGTCGGAGCAGTGGGCCCCTTTACACTATTTGGGTAGCCATGCGGACTAAGCAAGCTTAAAAGTAGTGGCCAATGATTGCATGATTTTGCCACAGTTTTACCTGGAGAATTGTGTTTTTGGCCACCGCATGTGGGTATGGTTTTCTCTCCATGCTGTGGTGTGGGACCTTACCCCAAAAAGCAGCAAAATCAAGATTTTTTGTGGGTTAAGGTTTTTCCCTTTGTTGAGAAAAGGCCACGGATATGTTCACACGGCGTATTGCGGTGTGTACTGTACGTGTCACAATACGGCAGATGTTTTAGAAGTATGTGCTACCCAGGCTTATTCTAAAGTTGAATTTAGCTCCCTTTGACTTTGGGGGAAAAGTAATCATGGCTCTCAATGAGAACTATAAATTACCGTTTTTGTGGAGCGTACTTTGGGCATATTGAAGCACAATTACGCATCGAATTACACCCTGCAATTACACCGTATAGACATACCCTAACGGTGCCAGAGATTGCCTATAAAGGATGCCAACAGGAAAAGTTAAATGAAGACTATTACTAAATACATTGCTCTTTTGATATTGCACTGGTCAGGAGAGAAGAGGGATTTTATCTGCTCTGATTGCACGCAAGTGGGCTCCGTTGACCCTCCATTTTGCCCTCCTGTTTTACAGGAGCAGGGAGTAAAGTACCAGGTTGATGGAGAGTCTTTATTTCTAAAAAAAAATTGTTTACCCTTTTATAACAATTATTTTATCCTGTTAACAGATTAAAAACTCCCGCACTTTTTCATTGTATGCCAGCTAATTATAGGGAGCTAACATGCTAAAACATGCTATAGAACCACCACAGCCCGGACTCGTGAAACAGAATGCTGAGAAAACCCCTTAATTGTGGGGCTCTCGGCAAATTTAGATTATAAATAAGGCTAGCTGTACACCATGTTTAGGATAGGTTCCCATCACGTTATTCCACTAGTCTGACATACACATTTTTAAAATAAAGATGTGTACCCAAACGTGTGTTAGCTTACATTGTTGATTACTATGGCTGGACATATCGACACAGTGCATGTCTTTAGTATCCGTTTTTTTAAAACCCTCCCCTTGTTTCTTTTTTTTTTTTTTTTTTTGCGATGGAAATAAGATGGGACAGAAAAGTATCTTTGGTATATGGTTTTTTTTTTTTTTTTAAAGTTTATGTCAACAGAAGAGTTAAACTAGTATATGTGCCTATTTTTTTTTGTAAATGTATACGTTTTTATGTGTGATAAAAATATCAAAAAAACTTACCCAATTAAGTTGCAAGGAAAAACAAGTGACAGCCAATAGAAAAGCTAGTTAAAAATAAAAAAGAAAGCAGATGTCAAACGTCTGCTCAAAACATTTTAGTGTTTGGTACGCTTAATAAATTTTTGTTTAAAGTCATGTTTTGCAGTATGGTCAAATGTGATGTGGTATGTTTTAACAAATTGGCAAATTTTGGCATGGATTTTGTTGTGTATTTTGCGGCGAGACATGCCCAAAACAATATTCTAAAAAACTTTCAAACTCAATTTAATTTTCACTGTCTACAACGAAAGGTATTTTAGTCTTATAATTTTGTGCGCGCCTGAAAAGAATTGACATGTTAATTTTTTCAGTTATATACACAGCAGAAAAGAATAAAATATAGAAGGGGAAATTGCCTT
>JAODAL010024035.1:0-61416 GCA_025379985.1 Phyllomedusa bahiana | reverse complement strand
GAAAAGCAGTTTTACAGAAACCTATTTGAGGAACGTTAAACCCCCTTGGGTTTTTCCCTGCGTCCTCCCTTAGTCTTCTGTCAAATGTCACAGCTAGAGTCATAAAGTCACTCAGGGTCTCAGGGATTGGTTGCTGACCAAAATAGCATCCTTCACGGCATCAGAAGTCCTTGTCTAAAAGGGGGTTTTCTTTCAGAGGTTGGTCAACCACCCGGCCAAACGTACACCTTGGGCGGAACTGGGAAACATAGTCTTCAGCCGAGCGGCGGCCTGCTGAATAGCTACAAATGAGTCTCCCCCCCCTTGCCACACGGTTGGGGGTTATCAAAAACCTTCCTAAACCAAAAAAATCTGCCCATAGATCTCCACTCGGGGGGGGCTTAAGGGTATACAAAGGGCCCAAATCCTGAGGGGGCCCTGGAGGGGAACAAAAAAGCTACTCTTCAGCCCAGGGGGAAATAGTTGAACAAAAAATAAATTACAGTTTCCCCTAAGGGTTGGGGAACCCTTTTCAGATTTCCATAAAAGCGATCGGGGAAGAAGCATCTTGACTTAGACGTTTCTAAACCACAAAAAAGGGGGCGTAGGACACAGAGGGGGCGGCAAGTCCAGGTACCGGGTTATTTATGGCTCCTGATGCTGCAAGACTTGTTTAATTTAGCCCCCCAGCCCTGGAAGCTGGTTGTCAACTCATCCAAGCGGTGGGGTCCCGACAAGTCGGTACTCATTTGAACCGGGGGGAGAGTCGACGGGTGGGGGCCTGTTATAATGTAAGGGATCCGTCGGGGGCCATGAACGACCCAGACAGCGTGACCCGACACTGGTCCCAACCCCTGTCCCTGCCTTTTGGGGGTTCCCGACTCCTTAATGGGTGGGCCCCAAACCAAAGACTAAGCACTATACGAAAGTGTGAGAACAAAAGGGACCAAAAAAAACAATACAAACCAATAGGGGAAAGGTCAACAACCAAGTCGTAATATCGGGAACGCGGTAACAAAGGCAAAGGGAGAAGAATAAACGGAAACAACAGAGTAAGATTTAACCAGGGGCACAGAAAAAGAGGGCGAGTTATAGGCAAAACAAACCAATATACAGGCAAAGGAGAAGAGACAGAAGAACCCTTAAATACCTTTAGGAAACTAAGGACAAAGGCAATAGGAGGAAGAAACAGAAGACCAGATAGGAAGGTAGAGCTGTCAATCACCAGGAGCAAGGAGCCAGGTTAACCCATGGGGTGCTGGACGATTCCAGTCCCGGGCGTCGGCCAGGAATCAATAAATATAGCAGGGAACAAAACCCAGTTAACACTAGTGAACACAAATGTAGAACCTATTTAAAAAACCATGGCTTACGTCGCAACGGCCATGGCCGGCGACCAGAACTCAACGCTGGGGTTCTTTCTGGCATGATCATGACATGGTGATTAGGGAGCAGTTTATATTCACTTGTATATTTACCTAGCCATCCACCACCGACGCTTCCCTCCTGAGCTCCCGGTGATCTATTACTCTTGATTTCCAGTTTCTTGTCCTTCATATAGCAAAATACTCCTATTGAAACATTTGGCAAAATATTTCATAAAACGCATTTTCTTTAATTGTATCAAAAATTTGAATATTTACATTCAATTATATTTAGACATGTAGTGAAGTTTCTCAAGTAATTGAGTAAACACTTGCAGTATAGTAGCTCTCCTAACTTGGAGTAGTCAGTCCTGGTAGGACGCCCTATGTCTCAGGTGTTTCTTCCTGCAGCTCGCACAGCTTGTCAGGTGTCGTACATCATACTGCTTAGATGGCTGTTTCGGTGTGTGTGCAACGCTGCTCTGCGACGTTTCTGGGTATTCCCCCTTTCTCAAGCATGCCGGGTAACTCAACTTGTCTAGATTTTATAGAGACATATCGTAAACAACTAGCAATAAGCTATCAGTACTTGGAAACAAGACAAATCTTAACGATCTTCAAAAGAAGTTATAAAAATACATTAAAATTACACTCCTCATTTAACCCATTAGGGGTAAGTGAGTCGAGTGTAAATATCCAAAAAAAATTCTCATTGCAAGAGATTTCTTTTAATCTGTGATTCATCTGCACCATAAATCTGTTCTATAACCTGCCACTTTAATTCACAAACATTATGTTTCATTTCAAAGAAATGTCTAGCTAGAGAGGTTTCTCTGTACTTTCTGTCTTTCTCTAATTGGGTAGTAGCTCCTATTTCTTTGTATCTCCTAATATTGGATTTATGTTCATTTCATCAAATTTTAATTTTTCTTGAAGTTTGTCCAATATATAGTAACCCACAAGGGCATTTTAAGGAGTATATGATGTTCTGTGAATTACATGTATGGTAACCTTTTACATTAATGCCATGTCCTTTAAGTGGGTGAATTATCTTTGGACCTTGAATTATACCTGTACAGTGTTGGCAGGTGCGGCACGGAAACCTGCCTGTCTGTACTATGCCCAATGTTTGTTGTCTTTAAATATTATTTTTTATTAAATCAGCTCTCACAAGTTCATTCCCTATAGTTTTACCTTTTTTATAAACAAATTTGGGAGATGAAAAAAATCTACCAAATTTGCCATCATTTTGTAGAATTTTCCACCATTTTTTAACCACATTTTAAATCATTTTAGAATGTCTATAATAAGTAGAAATAAACAAAAATTAGTTTTTACTAGATCTAGTTTTTTTCTTTTCTTTCCTCAATTCACATATATTCATCCTACCCACCTCTATTCCTAATTTCTCAAGTTCTTCTCTATTATACCCTTTTTATTCAAATTTCAAAATCACTCTTTGAACATTTTCTGAATATTCTTTATCATCAGTGCAAATTCTTCTTGCTCGAATAAATTGGCTTTTTGGTATACCCTTAAAGATATGTGGGGCATGAAAACTTTCTTTTGACAATAAGCTGTTTTTGTCAATATTTTTTCTATATAAGATAGTTTTTAATTGGTTATTATTTTTTATAACCTCTACGTCTAAAAATTGAACTCTATCCTTACTTTTAGTGATGGCATTAATTAAGGTATACAAAGAACTTTTCAAGCAGTTCCTCTGAACCATTCCACAATAGGAAAATATCGTCCACATATCGCAAGAAAACCGTGACATGTGAACGGTATTCACACGTGTGTACAAATTTTTCCTCAAAAGATGACATATAAATGTTAGCAAAACTTGGGGCTACTGGCGATCCCATACTGGTTTCTTGTTTCTGAAGGTAGAAATCTCTACCAAATCTAAAATAATTTTTAGAAAGTATTATATCTAGTAACTGTATTAGGAATGATAATTTTTGGTTACTAATCAAGTGGTCTTGCATAAGCTTTTCTTTAACAGCCTCAATTCCTTCACTTTGTGGGATACTAGTATATAGGCTTTTTATATCAAGAGTACAAAGAATAGTCTCTTCTGACGTTTTGATAGACTCTATTGTTCTTAAAAAGTAGCTTGTAACTTTTAAACATCCAGGTATTTTGTTTTTAACAATTTTTTGAATGTAAGTGTCTAAATATAAGGCTAATGGCTCAAAAATTGACTTTATGGATTTTTGGTGTAAGATATAATAATGGAACTCTAGGATGTTCTAGGAACTCTAGAGTTCCATTATCATATCTTACACCAGAAAATGATTTTGACATTTGAACAAAAAGGGTATAATAGAGAAGAACTTGAGAAATTAGGAATAGAGGTGGGTAGGATGAATGTACGTGAATTGAGGGAAGAAAAGAAAAAAACTAGATCTAGTAAAAATGAATTTTTGTTTATTTCTACTTATGATAGTCACTCTAGAATGATTAAAAATGTGGTTAAAAAATGGTGGAAAATTCTACAAAAAGATGGCAAATTTGGTAGATTATTTGTTTCATCTCCTAAATTTGTTTATAAAAAAGGTAAAACTATAGGGAATGAACTTGTGAGAGCTGATTTAATCAAAATAAGATTAAAAGACAACAAACATTGGGTATAGTACAGACAGGCACGTTTCCGTGCCGCACTTGCCAGCACTGTACAGGTATCATTAAAGGTCCAAAGATAACTCACCCACTTAAAGGACATGGCATTAATATAAAAGGCTACCATACATGTAATTCACAGAACATCATATACTCCTTAAAATGCCCTTGTGGGTTACTATATATTGGACAAACTTCAAGAAAAATTAAAATTCAAATGAACATAAATCCAATATTAGGAGATACAAAGAAATAGGAGCTACTACCCAATTAGAGAAAGACAGAAAGTACGGCGAAACCTCTCTAGCTAGACATTTCTTTGAAATGAAACATAATGTTTGTGAATTAAAGTGGCAGGTTATAGAACAGATTTATGGTGCAGATGAATCACAAATTAAAAGAAATCTCTAGCAACGAGAAGTTTTTTTGATCTTTACACTCTACTCACTTACCCCTAATGGGTTAAATGAGGAGTGTAATTTTAATGTATTTTTATAACTTCTTTTGAAGATCGTTAAGATTTGTCTTGTTTCCTAGTATTGATAGCTTATTGCTAGTTGTTTACGATATGTCTCTATAAAATCTAGACAAGCCGAGTTACCCGGCATGCTTGAGAAAGGGGAATACCCGGAAACGTCGCAGAGCAGCGTTGCACACACTCCGAACAGCCGTCTAAGCAACATGATGTACGACACCTGACAAGCTGTGCGAGCTGCAGGAAGAAACGCCGAGACTTTGGGCGTCCTACCAGGACTGACTACTCCAAGTTTGGAGAGCTATTATGCCGCAAGTGTTTACTCGATTATTTGAGAAACTTCACTACATGTCTAAATATAATTGAATGTAAATATTCTATTTTTGATATAATTAAAGAAAATACGTTTTATGAAATATTTTGTCAAATGTTTCAATAGGAGTTTCTTGCTATATGAAGTGTTATGAATCGAGGCTTTGAGGAAAGTTCCTACGTATATACTCCTGCTAATGCAGTTATAATTATTAACAAGAGGTCTTATTAATTATATTGAATCTACAGTTTCTTGTCCTGACACTGAGGAGAGGCATTAGCCCCTCCAGCATGTTGAGATGAGATCCCGAAAGTTGAGAGGAGAAAATTTCCGGTAGCAATAAAGACTATTACCAAATACATTGCTTTTCTGATTCTACTTCTCTTGTGGGTCAGGAGCAGATCTTATCTCCTGCTTTTTCACACAAGCTTCCCTAGCTACCTACCGTCTTTCTCTGCTCTTACAGGCTGTAGCAGAGGCCAAGATGCTGACATCCCCTTCTGCTGTGTTCCTTTTCTGAAAGATGGGATCTTCTTTACGTTACTTACTGACAACAAACTATAACCATTTTAGAACTCTTTAGCCTTCTGCACTACAGTTTATAAACCTCCAGCACACGTTACATGTCATGTCAGGATCAGCTAAGAACAGCAGAGATGATAAATTAATCACTGCTCTAGAACCACCCACATCCTAACTAGTAAGTGGGAGTCTGAAGCTGTCTGTGGCTCTGTAAAACAGCAAGGTGAGAAACTCCTTTAAATGGCCCTTACTTACTCCTTTATAGTAGACCGGTCAAGAATTGCATTTTAGTTGCATGTGTATTGCTCTCTTGTTCTGCTTTGTATTCTTTAATTTGTTTCTCTTTTCTATCCCCATAGGCAGCAAGAGGGAATTTTACATTTCAAAATATTTAAATCTATGATGAAAGCACTTGTTTAACACACATGGGTTACTAAAACTGAAACTGCTACATTTCAACTGGAGATCTGGTAGATATTTGTTCATGTAAAGAGAACCTGTGGCCATTCCTGACGTGTTTTAGTAAATACTAGCGTTCCTCATGAAATGCCATTTATGGAATATTTTTCCCTAAATTTCTATGCCGTATGGCTCCCTTGTTATTCTTTCTATAAATTCACTACCTGTTATCTGAGCTTTACCAACTGAAGGAGGAGGAGGATTCCTGTACACACTCACTGTCATCACTGACTGAACACCGCCTTGAAAACTGGAATGGAAACATGCTCGAGAATTGTTTCATGGGAAACTCAAGTATTTACTAAACCAGACATATCAGGAGATGTCCCAGATTGTCCCAGGCTCTCCTTAGGGCAATTCATTTTATGATACAGCCATTCTGTTATTTATTTTTACTAAAATCATGCTGTCAGCACGCACACTATATAGTTAAACAGAAATAAGCAGAATTTCATTTTGGCAACTTCATGCCCTTTTTTTACCCATGCTATATCTGGACCAATACCTCTGCACATTTTTTATATATTTTTAGAGCAGCCTGAATAATGACGTGCAATAATATAAATGCAAGCATTCTAAATTTACAGTCTTGCAGCTCTGATGTGGGATACTAAATTTTTTCCTATTAACCCTCATGCAGAACTCATTTCTTTTTTGATTCACTTCCTATCAAATGCTAGCCTTATGAAAATGCCTACAGCTTACATTCCAAATGACGAATAAGACTATTTCACTGGAAGTAGCAGTGCCATATTAAGGGGATAATGGGCTATAAGCATAAAATAATGATGAGTCTATTCTGAGACTTGGATTGGTCTCACTATTTCCTAGCAATCCCTTGTCATTACTAATAGCAGAGATTACCAAATGTGTTAAATACTTTCTTCATTAACAACTATAAAAGACTCTTTACCGTCAGCAATTAATATGTTCTTTCAAACAGTCAATAACTTAATTTTCAGAGAACAAAATAGGATAGAATATTTTGTCTGTGTATATATAGCCAAGCTATATGTGATTTTCCTTATATTCAAACTATTTCAAAGTACCTGGATCATCACTTTACATCTATCTACTACATGTATCTGTGGTGACAAGTCTCATTGCAGGGGACTACAACCTGGCTCCTGGCTCCATCCAAAGGCAAGTCTTGTTTTTGGCAAAATCTATATGGCAGATGTACAGACCAGAGTCCTATAAAAAATACCCATACAAAGATATATATATATATATAATTATGAGGATTATATTTACTTGTAATGCCCAGATGACCTGAAGGCTGCAAGTAACCTTCATGTGCCTGATGTGCAGCTTCACAGCAAAGGCAAATTCACAGGGTATAACTACTCTACCTAGGAAAATATTCAGGCCCAGCCACAAATCAGAAAAGAGTTAGGCTAGGTCTACATGCATTGGACAAATAACTCACTGAAAACTAAATCCAAAAACTGAGTTTTTTGTCCAGTGCATGTCAAAAACAGCTAAAAAACTGACTGCGCGTCTTGTGTTTTTTGGCGCATTTTTAAATGCACCAAAAAACCTTTGGCAGCTTATATAGACTTCAATAATACATTTTCTGCCCTTTCTGTCATTTTTTGCAACACATTTCAAAAGACACCCAGGAGCAGAAATGAGCAGAAAAAAAAATGTTCCGTGGAGGCTGCAAAATGTTTTCACTATTAAAATCTATGGGATCTGTTTTCAGCGGTTTCAGAAAACGAAAAATGCCAAGAAAACGACCGAAATTGTGTGCAGTGGAGACATAGCCTTACACTGTTTTTGTCACAGTAATGGAGTGAGTGTAGTTCCCATGTACATAAATGTATTCTGTATAACTGTATGTTTATATATACATATATATATACACAAGAATATTTCTTTGAATCTGTTGTCCCTATGTAGCACAGGTTGAAGTTACTTGGCAATCTTTCGTAGGATCTCCAGCTGTGGGTTGTAGGTGACAACTAGGGGCACTCGTTATTCATTCTGGGTCTTTTTGTATGTAAGTAGATTGCCTCTGTTGATGGCTGCTGACAACCCACAGCTGGAGATCCTACGAAAGATTGCCAAGGAACTTAAACCTGTGCTACATAGGGACAACAGACTCAAAGAAATATTCCCAGTCCCCCCTCTCCTTTCCTTTCGGCAACCACCAAACCTGCAGCGTTTTATTATCCGGAGTGCCCTGAAGGCCCCAACTGAAAATGGCACCTCACCCTGCCTGCAAAACCGGTGCAAGACCTGCAGTCACATCCACACCGCTGATAGTTTACCTGTCCCACAGCCACAGCAGGTGCACAGAATTAGGGGGACATTTTTCTGCAGGTCTTCCAATGTGGTGCATCTGATCATGTGTGCACAATGTCCGACAACAGGCCTTTATGTGGGGGAAACAGGGCAGAGACTCAACCAGCGCATGAATTCACACAGTTTCATCATTAACAACAATAGAACAGATCTCCCAGTGGCCGCACATTTCTCCGAAGATGACCATTGTATTGAAGATTTGAAGATAATGGTTCTAATGGGACATTTTTAAGACGCAGAGGGAGGGGAAAGGAATGGGAGTTTAAATTAATGCAAAAATTTCAAACTCTGCAAAATGGGTTAAATATACATGCCAGCTTTATGTCAAACTACGTGTGAACTGTGAGAGCCACAAATTACACCTGATGGCTACGAGATAAGACGAAGAATTATTGACCCTTCTGTCATGCCTCACAAGTTTCCAGATTGTTGATTTCTTGACATGTTGTAAATGACTTGTCTGCTTATATTGCATTTTGTTATTTTTAAGAATTCGAAGATCCTTTGATAGTCCATGTCTTTTGTGTATAAAAAGTCTGTAAATTTTCAGTTCTTGTATAACATCATGTCTGAAGAAGGGAGCTATTACTCTCGAAAGCTCACCATAAAGCTCACCATATACTCAGTTAGCCTCTAAAAGGTATCACCTGATTTCTTCACTCTTCTACTCCTTTCTATGGCTAACATGGTACAACATTATACTAGAGCAAACATAGTCCTGTTTGTACTATGTTTGCTCTTTTTCCTGGTAGTACAGTAATCTTTATGGGAAAGATGCAAAAACATTTAAGTCCACATTTTTATGCCCCGCAAGGAAGGTGTATATATTTGGCAAAAAAAAGTACACATAGTTCAAATGAGACTATGTTTAGTCTATCGATTTTTATGGAGCCTCAGTGGTTACACTGTAGATTCCATAATGCTGTGTGAACTTAACCTTACACACTTAACATGCCTAACGAAGATATGATGCTTTTGATAAATATTATCATAGATTTATGTAAGTATTGAATTGTTGATGTAGCAATTATCATTCAGTTTTGTCTATTTCTAAGTAAGCTTACCTGGTATACAATAAATGTACAAAAAGGTCAATATTAAATTAAATAACTAGAAAAATGTATTAAAAATTGTAAAAGTTTACATAAAACTGGTCAGTGCATTGCTTCGCAGAGAAATGATATCAAAGACATATCTCCCATAGGGATGGGCTGGAGGCATTGGGAGTTGGGATAATCAGAAGATTTTCTAGCATGTCACAAGTTTGGATCCACCATGCTCTAGTAAAAGCTAAAGAGGTGATATATTCTAACTCCTTAGAGTTTAATCTTTAATTTTACACATGAAAAGCAATAGACACAAAGGGACAGTTAAAATAATATTAATGAAAAAAGAAACATTTCCAATATATCGGAGTCGCGGACTATCTTTCAAGGCACATGAAAACATAAAACATTAAGAATACAAAAGTTTAAAACCTAGAACTTTTCAATAAAAAAAAAATAAATGATTGGAAAATGATGCCCTTTTGGATTAACAATTAATTTCAAACTTAATCTGTGTTATTTTATAAGGTGAAAAAAATATGAACAACCAATATTTTTGGATAACAGATGAAGTGATCAATATGGGTTGACATTTTATCTTTAACAAGGTCTGAACACACCATGATGACTGATTGAAACCTGACCTTATGCATTTGCCACACTAGACATGGTCTCTTAGCAACATCTGAAATTTAAATAGGACTTAGGAGCTCAATAAAGCCGTGATTGAGGTTTAGATTGTATGTTTTAGATCTCTCCACCCCACTGATTAAAATTGATACCATTCATTAAAGTAATTAGTAAATCTAAATTTGAATTAAACATGTTAATTAACATAAAAATAAAACTTGACCAGTAATAGGCTGCTTTTTCCTAACATACCCCTTGTTTGTGGACAACTAAGTCGAATCTGTTAATAAGGAGTATGACTATAAAAGACAGATACAAGCTATGGTATATGCTTTGAAATCAATTGTCTTTAAAGAAGAACTTAAAAGGAAGGTACTGTGCTTACACTATAAAGCCACAATTCTATTTCAAATTAAAATGTACATAAAGAGAAATGAAGAGGAAATAAAGATAGCCAGATATTCCATTTCCAAGGACCCTTATGCTGGTCTAATTTAAGTGGGGCTGTGTACTCTTAGATGTGCAGTAACCCCTTACATGCTGCTTAGATGTCTTCATAAGGACGGAGCCCCAGCGAGTGTATTTACTGTTTTGTTTTTCAACTGTGTAACTTAAAAATTGATTTAGGGGTAATGTAAATCAGTACTTTCGTGGCAACTCTGTGTTTAATACAGTTTATTTCGAAATAATTTAAGTTTCTAAACACAAATTTTAAAATTCAGCCCCCCGCCATAGATGTCAGGAAACAAAGCTGCCTTTCTGTACATATCTCTACAGATGTGCCCAAGAAAGATGAAAATGGACTTCTTGGGCGACATCTATGAATTTGCCTCCGCCATTTTTTGTCGTATATTGCCGGTGCTAGAGATGTATGAACAGGTGTACAGCCAAACATGGCGCAATGTGCATCTGACAACACATTTTAATATGTCAAAGTTTGGTACGAAACTGCGATACAAAGTTTAGTGCATAACACTCTATGCGACAATTTTGAGTGTTATTTGCCAAAAATGTTTGTCGCATAACACTTTCATTCATACTGTCCTATTATACACATCTCTATATCTATTTAGAACTGGTGTGTCACCGCCAAGTTACAAAAATGGTGCATGCAAATTCATAGATGTTGCCCCTTGTTCCTAGAAATGGATGCTCCAGGACTGACTATTAACGACATCTATGCTTGGACCCACCCACGAATCTACTAAATGGAGCTTTAAAGGGGGTTTCCCATCTCAAACATTATAGGACATTGCTAGGATATGCCATATATCTGAAACCTGTGAGTTCCACATCTTGAGAATGGGCCTCTGACCTTTTCCATGTAATATGGAGTGGTGACTGCAGATGCACAGTAGTCTATTGAATTCAGTGGAAGTTTTAAGTTGCATTAATTTCAATTACATTTTTGGGTGTAATAGGGGACCACCTAGTCTTAGAGCATCTGTCTAGTCTGTCCCTGGATGACTCGTACACAGATGCTGTACATACAGGGCATAGGAGAGTAAAGGTGGCTGCTGACCTTATCTCTTATAATGGAGTGCTATTGGCTATCAACTGCATCTACTCTCCAATATGCATACTTCAAAGTTTAACTTGTGTTGGTGGGGAAACAAAGTTCCTGCCTCTGAAGTGCTCTTCCACCAGCTGCTGACAAATTCCAGCAGCCACCAGTGAAAATAATTGGTGGTTGCAAGTTATTAGCTCTGGAGACCACCAGTCAGAAGGACTGGTGGCCATTGCTAAGAAACTCCTTTAACTGTCATTCACCACAGGATCTTGTAAGTAGTGCGCACAGCCTTAGTAAAACAAGCAGGCTGGGCTGTTTCAGGTCAACAGAAGGTAGAGGAGCTGATCTACAATAGCAGCAACTGTATTAAAGGTTGCTTAACCTGATCAAAAAAACTATTTATTTTATTAATAGTCAAAAAATGGGCACATTTCTAATATTAGGGGAATAGTATAAAAAAATAAAAACCGTTCCTTTCCAATTAAATCCCCCACTGTTTCAGCGCTGCTGTTCCAGTTCTTCCTTTACTAAAAGACCATCAGAGGACACAACAAGATAGTGACAGACATGCTGTTTCCAGCGCATTGTCCCTTATTCTGTAAGATGTAGGAATTTTCGAGTATTTAGTGCTTAAATCTGCAGTTTTAGCCAGAAAAGAGTCAAAGAGTCAGTTTTTTCCAAACCCCACCTTAACTGATAAACCTATTACTATGAATCGATAGTAAAGTGAATAACTGTCAGTAGGCGTGGCTAGCCTTTGGTGGGTGGGGCTAACACCTGCTCATGAATAAGATGTGAGCATTGAAGAGAACCTGTCACATAGTTTTTTCCCCCCTGGCTGAGGACAGAACAAGGTAGTGTCAGACCTGCTGTTTCCAGCGCTGTGTCCCTTATTCTGTAAGATGCTGCAGTTTTCGTGTATTTAATGCTCAAATCTGCAGTTTTCAGCCACAAGAGTCATTCGAAGAGTGATTCAGAGTGTCAGTTTTTTTCAAACCCCGCCCACCTCAACTGACAAACCTATTACTTTGAATAGGTCGAAACATGTGAACTGTAAGTTAGCGGGGATAGCCTTTGGTGGGTGGAGCTAACACCTTCTCATGAATAAGATTTGAGGGGTAAATACTCTAAAATTACAGCATCTTACAGGCTAAGGGACACAGTGCTGGAAACAGCAAGTCTGTTACTAGCGTGTGCTGCCCTCGGCAAGGGGGGCACAATCTATGTGAAAGGTTCCCTTTAACTACAGCACTGTTGTATCAATGTACATAATTTTCTTAGCGGTCTCACTTTGTACACCACTGAGGCCAATGACTGGGTTTAGTGATTGTACCCAAAAACATTGCCCAAACCACTAGTTTTGGTCAGCTGAGTGTATACGTAGTGTATATAGGACCCTACTTGCCCTGAATGGCAGCTATTGAATGTCCTATCCTTTGTTCTCACAGAAGACTTGCCACCACAAGAGGTAAATAGGAGTGGCTTTTTCATCTCTCCACAATGAGAACACACCGAGAACACAGTTGTATGATCATCTTATGACTGAGCACAGATATGAGACTGCTCTGACTGCAAATCATTAACAGAAGAATACTTTACGTTAGTAATTTATTTTGGGTGCTTTTCCTGGAGGTTCTCTCTCCATGCAGGAAAATTGTATGCAATTTTATAAAGTGGTGTGTGTATATGCATAATCTAATATCTCTATTGCTTTCTAAATGTTTGAATGCAGCAATTCTAGAGTAATACCTAGAAAACATGTTCATCAGCAATATCAACAATATGATCACTAAAATGAAATGTGAAATATCTGCACAATACCTGGAGATAGGCTAATACATAGAATGTGTATGAATGTAGTGGTTAAAGACAATTACCTGACTTTTACATTACATTACATTACCTTTACTTAGCCTTTCAAACAATTCTGGTAACAGTTACTTGATGAAAGTAATTATTTTTGCTTTTGTTAGGGAACATCCAAACCTGGCGGCACGTCACTGTATCTTTGCACTATTTGGAGGGCATGCTCTGTAGAAATTCACAGGTCAGTTTGTGGATTGCAAACAATTATCCCTCTTGCTGTGAGCTTGCGACCCTTAATTGTGGCACATGCACTTGTACTGGCACAACAATCATAGTCTGTTTTGTAAATAATAAATTGCCCATTCTAAAGTATCTATTAAAGCTGATACATGTAAGAAGAAGCAGAAATGTTGTGTTATATTGTAACAAAATCTGTGGACTATATCAGACTTAATAATGACACCCCACCTTTGATCTATTCAGTTAATTAGATTTCTGGTTCTGTGTAGATAACACTCAATCATTTTACAATGAATTGCATTGCAATTTTTTATATACTTTTATTTTACTACCCCACCATTCTCAAGATCTGTTCTTGCTATACATGTATGGGAACAATTTTTAAGGGTCTTTTTAGAGACCTAAAGCCAGCTTCACATCTTGAGAATTCCTTTAGCATGTGAATACAGCAGTTTAATGATTATTTATGCTTAAAAGGGCAGTGAATTAGCTTAAAAAATTAAAGTTGGGCAGATTAACTGGCCAATTGGTGGCAGATATCTAAGTTTAAGCTGTAGAATAATTTTCGCACGTTTTAGATAAAAACTACTGCAGCAAACAAACATGCTTTACAACTCCATAGTAGCTTGCTACATTTGTATTCAATCTAGACAATCCTCTGTGGGATAAATAACCAGAAGAGCCTACATGACAATAGAAATTTGCTTTGTTCATGTATTAGCAACTCATAGAGGATTGCCTAAACTGGAAACAGTGGTAGCATAACCTCAGATGGAAGACTCTGTACAGATTTTTAGTCTGTGGAAGCTCAGTCAAGTTCAGTGTGACTGCATGAACATTAGAAGAAACTGAAGAATTGCAATTTGTCTCCCTAAGTATGCCTTTAAGATAAATGGGCTTTGTTGCAAAGATTACAATTGAGTTTTCTACTTGTATTGATCACAAATGCCACCTGGGACAGGAACACTTGCTGCCCCCATCACATTTTGACATGCATGTTTGTTAACATTCTGGGGTCTGTGGGAAACAAAACTGTTCATAGGTTCTTATTGTCCCTGAAAATAAGACAAGTAGGCAACATGGGCTTTACTACCTCCCTCAAGAGGTCCCACATGAACTGTCTGTATACATATGCCCCTGGTATGAATTGTGTTCTAATTCTGTAAAATGTTGCATATTTAGAAATATACAGACATTATATGATGGAGCTTTACAACACAAATTCAGTGTGCAGACAAATTTGTTTGCCAACATGTTTCTGTAAATAGATATGATATGCAAAAATCCAATCCAGCCCTAATTGTTCGAGGAAGTGATGACCACCAATTGTATTCAGGGCCATACTTACCATTAGGTAGTAGGAAATGTGCCAAGGAAGTGCCACATTGTTGGAATATGCTCACTGATGCATAGGCTGCGGAGTGAAGAGGGGACATGATGGTAAGGCAGACAGGACTCTTCACCTGGCTGACAAAAGGACATTTGCATGGGGCAAAGCAACAAAGTCTAACACAGTCAAATAAGAGGTTCGGGGACATAATACACTAGGGCTATATTTGTGTGAGTTAATTACCTGTACACAGCAATTTTATGTATCTACACATACTGTCATGCAGAAATATTGCTTCTTTTAATTATGAGCCATATTTACTGTTTGGGAAAACTGGGTGATGTGTTCATCATTATAGCTCATATAGGTGTTACTCCAAATCAGTGAAGATGTTACCTGTTAGTCACTGGGGGTAATATTTTGTCACGGTATGGTGACATTGTTGTTTACAACCAGTATGGTGGTGTTATGCAGTGATGGTATGGGTGTGTTATCCAATCTTACTGATTTGCATGATTACAATCTCTAATGGTATGTGTACACAATGGGCCTCATGTATGAAAAGTGTCTAGATCTAAGACTTTCTGCCCATAGCAACCAAACAGAGCTCCCCTTTAATTTCATATATTGTTGTGAAAAAATGAAAAGGAATCTTTGATTGGTTGCTATGGGCAACAAGGAAAGTTTTAGACCTAGACACTTTTCATACATGTCCCCCAATGTATTTTGATGCACATTTCACATTGAAATCTGTGTTCCATTCATGCCCCTTCTTTTATGTAGAATCAGTTTGATGCAGTTTATTCCCACAGAAATGAAACTAATATGCTTTCAAAACAGTTTAAGAAACTGCTGCTAGAAAGTGAAAACCTGTGGCTGAAATCCAAGAGTGTAACCTTAAATTTATGCTTTGGATTCTCCAATGGAGTTTTCCATCATAAACATCTATCCTATGCCCATGCATGTATCATTTCTATGATTCAAGCTAGTTACTAAGCAACTTCAGATGTAATAAAGACATCATGAGTATACCTGTTTTAAGTTGTGTATCACATATCAAGATCATGTCCTGTACATCTGCTTCTTTACTCTTGGAGGAGAGTAAGGCATAAACCCAAAGCCAGAAGATGTTTACATCACAAATTAAAACATTTGGCACATTCAATTATGTTCTGATTTATTCTGACCTAGCGTCTGCCATGAAACAAATTATAGAATGTTACAATCCAATTATCAGTCTTCTTAACCTTTTCTTTCAAGTAAATGGTTGATTTTTTATTGGCTGATACCTGACTTTAAATAGAGTTACTTACTAATTTGATATAGATTTTTTTAGCCTGACAAAAATGTACAGTATTTGATTTTAAAGGCAATCAACTTACATGAATTCATAAACTTGGAGACATAATTTTTTTATTTTTTTTTTTTTAAATTATCTCTTTTTAGTAAATGCAGGTTATTTAAAGGGAAACGCAAGATTTTTTTTTCTTATATTATATTCTACCCCTTCCTTATACATACACTTTCCACCCCTTCCCTAAGTCAGGATGATGAGGCTTAACACAGCCAGTACAAAGGCAAAACATTTTCTCACTGCAGTTGATATGGGCATCAGGTCTAAAGTTTTGAAATCAAAATCATCTGGAAAATAAGTGAGCTATTTTTATTCCTTCAAGTACGGTACATTTAATGGATTTTTATCTATTGTTTTTGAAGTTCCCCTATAATTTAATAATGGTTATGCACACATAAAAATCAGTAATATCAGGTCTGATACATCTTTATTTGTCTGCCTACCTGATGTGATTGTCCATTTTTCTGCAATGTTATATTATTTCATATAACATTGTGTTCTATCTTGAGCTATCCAAGCTTTGTTTGCTTATATTTACAATTTCAGAACTATAAAACTAATTGACTAATATATTATATGTGAAGGGTTTAATTGAAAAAATTCTCTACATGTATAAAAAAATAAACACTTTAATAAGAAAGTAAATAGATCCATAAATATCCTTGGATAGATAGCGTTAAAATATTATTTCCCTTAATTACAATATTATGAAAGAGAATCTGTTATTGGACACAAAATTCTGCAAAACTAATTCTAACTAATTGTCTAAGGCAATAATAAGTATATGGCACAAAATCTACATAAAGTTATAACCTCAAAGAAAATTAGGAACACATAGCCTAATATTTTATTACGATTCAATTTCAACATTTCATCTTAAAAATATGTAAAATGGAAGGAAATTTGATGAACAAAATACTGAGGTAAGTCTCCAAGATGTCCATGTTTAATCAGAGTACGACAGCCTACGTGCATATCAAATTAAAAACAGTATAACAGCAGCAATGAATATAATAAAGTTAAGTACATGTTAAGGGTCAAGATTAGCATAGATCATTCCTACATTCAAAGCATCAAAATTGGGTTTAAAGAACATATTTCACATGCAGTAAAATTTGAATGGCCACAGTAACAACTTATTTAGACACTTGCTAATTATTTAGACACCCTTCATCAGATGATATCACACATAATTTTTGTTTTTCATGGTGAATTGAACAAATTGAATTATAAAAAACGTGTCCAACCAGAACATTGTTAACCCAATGCCACAATGTTTAAACAAAATGAAGTGCATGTAGGGAGGCCAGGTGTGCCCATGATGACAGAATTTCCTATTCATTGCAATAGGTCAAAAGGTTGACCAATCAGCAAGTGTTGGGACAGAATCTTCTGGCACATGCATGAGGAATATTTTCGGGACACCATCTTGATACTATACACGCCCCCTTGTTTCCTTTACCCAACTTCTTTTTTATCAAACAGTTTTTTTGAAACCCCAAAATGACGTGCAAAAATTTTCCCGGCAAAAAACATGTGCTAAGGGTTTAAAAAAAACAATTTCGGGGCCGTTTTAATTTAATGAAAGTGCCACAGTTTAAGCATTTAAAAAAAAAGGACAAGGTTTTTTTAAAGTTTTGAAAAATTTTGGGCCCCAACGTTGAACCTGTTTAGGCCCAAAAACCCACTCTTTTCCCAATGGGTTTACAAATGGGAAAAAAAAAGACCTAAACGGGGTTCTTCTTGGGGCCCCTTTGGTTTTAAATTTAGTAATATTTTCCCTTTTTTTAAACATTTTCTTTATATTATTTGTGCACCAATCATTTTGTCTGAACTTCTGCAAGGATTTGCACCTGGACACTGGAAAAATTTAAAAAAAATACAGGTTATTGATTTTTTTTATTAGGGAAAGAAATTTTTGGGGTTTTCCCCGTGGGAGAGGTTCCCGTGTGCTGAGAAAGGGGAAAAATGTGGGCCCGTTACCATAAGCTATTTCCATTAGTCTGATCCTGAATTAATCCTGTCTGTTAGGAAGTGAAAAACTTACAGAAAAGGGGGGAATTTTCAGCCCATTTTTTTTGGGGTTTAAGTGAATGAGTGAAAATATGTGTCTGACAAACAAACTTGATTTAAAGGGGGGGAAAAATCCTTTTTCCATTAATGAAGTCATTTTTTAGGTTTATTTTGTGTGGGGTTTAAAAAAGCAGATTCTATAAATTGTTTTTAGACCAATGTACCTTAAAAAGGGGTTAAAATGGGGTTTTTTAAACATTTTCCCTAGGGGCCAATAAACATAATTTTTTATTATAAAAATAAGAATTTTCATACCTTAATGGTTTTCTATTATTTTTTTTTGCCTCCCCTTTAATTTTTTCAATCATAAAATCCAAATCTCTGGTTTTTGGGGGAAAAAATTCCCGCTTTTTGGGGTGTTAGCGTTTCTTCGCATTTTATTTCCCACAAAATCCCAGACTGATTGTAATCTAGGACTTTTTCCACCCTTTTTATGTTTGACATTGTGTTGAAATTTAAGGGGTGTAATTAGCCCCCAGCTCTTACTTGCTGTCAAGGAAAAATGAAAATAGTTTGACCCTTTTTAGCTAAATGTGTAAACCTTTTAAGGGGCTGCGGGCCCTTTAACTTTTCCCGAAAAGCAGTACACAATCCCCAACTTGCCCCTGGGTTTCATCTGCCCCCTTATAAGTTTGCCCGCAGGACTTGAAGTTAAAAAAGGCCCGATCCCCCCTGCCTTGTAATTTTCCCTAAATGTTTAAATTCTTCAAAAATTACAGGATGGCAAGAGTAAATGCAGCAAGATCATTCTCTGCTTAGGTCACACCCACTACAAGGGAATGTTTCTCAGCAGAGACTGGCTTCAAAGCACACCCACTGAACGATGACAAAGCGTTCACTGAAGCCATTTTAATTTTTGGGGGTTTTTTAAGGTATTTGAGGGGGGGAGAAAGGTAAGGGTCTTTTTTCTGGTTTTGCCCCAGCAGGAAAAGGGAAAAAAATTTTTTATAAGTTTGAAAAAACAAAAATTTAAGGTTTAATTTTTGTTTTTGAGCCACATAACATATAAAAAGATAGTCCCGGAAAACCCTTTAAAAAAAAAAAAAATTGGCATCCAGCACAAAGATATATATGCTAAACTAATTTATGAATTTTAGCTTATCCTTTAAAGGACGGGCCCAAACCCTTTTTTTTACTAGGGCCGGGTTTTATTTTATCCAAAATTTTTTAGGCCCCCGGGGGGGGGTGGGGGGGGGGGAAGGGGGGGGTTAATTATTGGGGGGGGCGGGGGGGGGGGGGTTAAAGGGGTGCGGGGGGTTTTTTTTTTTTTTGGAGGGGGGGTTTAGATTTTTAGAATCCCCACACACAAAAAAATTTAATTTTAAAAGTGTTATACTGTGTAATTTAAAGGGTTTTTTTAGTGGGGGGGGTTTAACCGTATTTTAAAAACTGGAGATGTTTGTCGTTTCCTTGGGTCACTTTTTATATTAATAATGTTGACCCCAAGAGTGATAACTTTTCTGCATTTAATATTGATCGCTTTTTGGGGGTCCCCATTATACAGGGTTTTATAATATAAATGTAATAGCTCTGTCTTTTATGGGAAATATTTTACCCCCTGTAAAAAAATTAAATTTATACCCCCCCAGTAGGGTAGTGATACATAGTTTCCCCCCATTTTGGGGATACTTTTGCTCCCCCCCAGGTAATGTTTACTTTGTTTTGCCCCCAGTAATGATATTTGGGTTTGGCCCCTTAGTAGGGGATACAAAAGTTTACCCCCATTTAGTGATTTTGTTTAAATACTCCCCCCAAATTTTTGGTGTTAGGGGAATACATAGCTACCCCCTTTTGTGTTATATTAGCTACCCCCTTTAAATTTGATGTGTAACTTAGGCTGCCCCAGAATTTTATACATGGGCTGCCCCCAATTTGTGTTATATGGGCTGCCCCAGTAGTGGATTAGCTTTTCCCCAGTAGTGATATAAAAGTTTTGCCCCCCAGTAGGAATTTTTTAGCTGCCCCCTTTTTGTGATAATAGCGGCCCCCAGTAGGGGTTTTTTAGGCGGGCCCCCCGGGAGTTATATATAGTCCCCCAGTGGTGATTTTATAGCTTTCCCAGTTTTGGATATTTTGCTTTCCCCCGTAGTGTTTACTTTGTTCCCCCCATTATTTGATTTTAAAAGGCGGCCCCCAAGTTTTAGTGATATTTATCTGCCCCCAGGTATTTGTATATAGGGGCCCCCCAAAGAAAGGCGATATTTGCTGCCCCCGGTGTGATACATAGCTGCCCCCAGTAATGATATAAAAGCGGTTTTCCAGTATTTTTTTAATTTTAGGGGGCCCCCAGTAGTGTTTTAAATTTAGCCCCCCCCTTTTTATTTGATACATGCGCCCCTAGTAGTGATATTTTAGGGGCCCCCCAAAGTAGTGATTATAGCTGCCCCCGTGTGATTTTAAAAAGGGCTGCCCCCAGTAGTGATAGCTGCCCCCCAGTAATGATACAAGCTGCCCCAGTAGTGTTTATATAGGGGGGCCCCCCCCCAAGTGTAAATAAAATAGCTGCCCCCAGTAGTGATATTTGATACTTTAGCTGCCCATTTAGTTTTACATAGCTCCCCCCACGTAATGATACATAGTCCCCTCAGTAGTGTTTCCCTAGTCCCCCCATAGGGGATACATAGCTGCCCCCAATAGTGTACTTAGTACTCCCAGTAGTGATAATAGTCTCCCAGTAGGTTGTTTTTACATAGCAAACCCCAGTAGTGATACATAGCTGCCCCCAGTAGTGATACATACCCTCCCCCCAGTTGTGATTACATAGCTGCCCCCAGTATTTTGATTTTATAGGGGTTTTTTCCAGTAGTGATTTTTGCGGCCCCAAAAATTGATAAAATAGTTTGCCCCCAGTTAGTGATATTATAGCGGCCCCCAGTAGTGATTTTTTGCGGCCCCCATTTGTGTTTATATAGCTGCCCCCAGAAAAGTAGTGATATATGTGGCCCCCAGTGTTTTTGATATATAGCTGCCCCAGTAGAAAGTGAAAATATAGCGGCCCCATTTTAGTTAGTGTATATATAGCTGCCCCCAGTAGTAGTTTATATGGGCCCCCAGTATTTTAGTGATATATAGGGGCCCCCCCCCAGTGAAAGTGACTTATAGCGGCCCCCAGTAGTAGTGATATAAAAGCTGCCCCCATAGTCAAAATTATAGCGGCCACCCGGGTAGTGTTTATATAGCGGCCCCCAGTTAGTGTATTATAGCACCCCTCCATTTAGTGTACATAGCTCCCCCCATTTGTGATTTTATAGCCCCCACAGTGTGATATAAAGCGGCCCCCCTGTAGTGATTTATTAGCTGCCCCCAGTAATGATTTATAGCGGCCCCCCGTAGTGATATATGCGGCCCCGGGAATTTGATACATAGTGCCCCCAGTATTTGTTTTACATACCCCGCCCCCATTTGTGATTTAAAAGTGCCCCATTTGTGATATATAGCGGGGGCCCCAGTAGTGATATATAGCTGCCCCGTAGTGATAGCTGCCCCCAGTAATAAAAAATTTCTGCCCCAGTAGTGATATTTAGGGGCCCCCCAAAGTAGTGATATAAAGCGGGCCCCCAGTAGGGGATAGTGATACTAGCTGCCCATTTAGTGTTTACAAAAGCTGCCCCCAGTAATGATTTAGCTCCCCCAAGTAATGATACTTTAGCTGCCCCCGGGTGGGGTTTTATACATAGCAAACCCCCCAGTTGTGATATAATATAGTTTTTTTGTAAACCCCCCCCCCCCCAATTTAGGGGTTTAGTGGATACTTAGCTCCCCCAGTAGTGCCAAAAAGTTTCCCCCCGTAGTGTTTGTAAAACATAGCTGCCCCCAGTAGTGAAAATAGCTCCCCCAGTAGTGATATATAGCTGCCCCCAGTAGTGTTTTAAAATAGCTGCCCCCCAGTGTGATCCATAGATGCCCCCAGTGTGATATTAGCGGCCCCCATTTATTTTGATACATAGGGGCCCCAAAAAGTGGGTGATCCCCTTTTTGCGGCCCCCAGTAGTGTTTATAGGGCCCCCAGTAGTGATATATAGTTTGCCCCCATTTGTGATATTTTAGCTCCCCCCGTAATGATACATAGCTCCCCCCCCGTAGGGGAATTTAGCTTGCCCCCAGTATTGTTTAATAGCTCGCCCCATTTTAGTGATGCTGCCCCAGTAATGATAAATAGTGCCCCCCAGTTTTTGATTTTTATATCTCCCCCCAGTAGTGATAAAATAGCCCCCCAAGTAGTGATAATTGCCCCCCCCAAGTTTGTTTTATGGGCCTCCCCCCAGTAGGGGATTTAGCTTTGCCCCAGTAGTGACACATAGTTGCCCCCAGGAGTGATTTTAACTGCCCCAGTAGTGTTTATTTAGGGGCCCCCCCTTTAGTGTACTTTGTTTCCCCCCATTTAGTGTTTACATGGTTGCCCCCAGTAGTGATATATAGCGGCCCCCTTTTAAGTGATATTTAGTGCCCCCAGTATTTGATAGTTTAGTTGCCCCAAGTAGTGTATATAGCTCCCCCCCATTTAGTATTTAAATTTTAGCTCCCCCCAAGTATTTAGTGATTTAGCGGCCCCCATTTTAGTAGTTTATATAGCCGGGACCCCAGTAGTAGTGATAATAGGGGAACCCATTTTAGTAGTGAAAATATAGCTGCCCCCCATTAGTATTTGATTTTTAGCGGACCCCCCTTTTGTGGGTTTTTGAACATAGCTGCCCCCATTTAGTAGGGGATTTTAAAAGGGCCCGCCCCCTCCAGTTTTTAGTGTTTATTTTAGCGGCCCCCATTTAGTATTTGATATTTTAGCGGCCCCCAGTAGTATTTGTTTTATTTTGCGCCCCCAAAGTAGTGATATTTTGGGCGCCCCCCAATTTAGTAGTTTTTTATTATTGGGGCCCCCCAGTTTTAGTGATATTTTGCTGCCCCCAGTAGTTTTGTGTATTTTAGCGGCCCCCCGGGTAGTAGTGATATATAGCGGCCCCCAGAAGTGGTGTATTATAGCGGCCCCCCAGTAGTAGTGATTTTAGCTGCCCCCCAGTAGTAGTGTTTTTAATAGAGGCCCCTTAGAAAGTAGTGACACTTTAGCTGCCCCGGGCAGGAATTTCGGAAAATTTTTTAAAAAAAAAAGTAATAAAAATAATTTCACTCCCCCTTTCCCGTATCCTGGGCCCAAGCTCCTCCTCCAGCCCCCAAACAGCACTGAGTGGTGGGGGGGGTTTGTGTAACGTCACTGCTCATCAAATTTTCCCTGCGCGTTTTTCGCGCAGATGCGGAGCTCAGCGGAGCCCCGGGCTTTCTACAGCAATGGGGAAGCAGGGGGGGTTAATGAAACGTCCTGTTTTCCTGTCCCGAGGGGCCAGCCGCACGCTGAGTGAAAGCTGTGGGTTTCGGGGCGCGGCCGGATTTTTGGGGGCCGCCGGGAAGAAAATTTATGCCGACCGCCCGGCAAAAAGGTAAAAGGGCGGCCGGCATCATTTTCCCGCCCGGGGGGGGCTGCGGGCCGGCGGGGCGCGCAAAGGGCCGGGTTTGCTGGTGCGGGGACCGGGGGTTTTGGGGCCCCCTGCTTTAAAGGTTTCATGTCCTTTGCTTTCTTATTATTTTTTCCCAGAAAAAACCCATTTAACAAAAAAACGTTTATTTAAGATGATTATAAAAACCCAAAAAAGGTCAAAAAAAAGGCCCTTTTGGGGAAAATAAGAGTTTGTGGGGATAAAAGAAAAAATTTTTTTAATTGCCCTTAGATAGTGTTTTTGCTCACTTTCACTTTTTTTAAATCAGCAGCTAATTTTTCAAAAGTAACCACCATGTACAGTATGGGCAACGGCCAGACAGGCTGGGAGTGACTGGAAGGTCTTGGTAGGTTGTCCCAGGTATCTAGAGTCATGCTGACTGCAGTGCATCCTACAGCTGCTGAAGGGTGCATGAGGAGGATCCATAGAGCAGCATGATGATTGAGGTGGTCCCACAGAAGCTGGGGAATAAGAGTGCCAGGGAAGTACTTGTAAATCTTGGTTATGCTTGTCCAACCAATGTTGGACATTTCTAGTCATGTAACATGTTATATTGTGTTGCTGAAAGATCCCATCTTCCCTAGGGAAGATGGGATGAACGCCTCCTAATCTAGCGTTCCTAGGAGATTAGGAGGCGTTCATCCCTGCCCCTTTTTCAAATAAAGATGTATGTTTTTTTTTTTGTATTATCCCTGTTTATTTTAAATTAAATGAAAAATTATTTTTAAAAATTATTTTTCTTATAAACAATTGCATTTTTTATATAAAATTATCACTGAATATGTTTGATTTGACTTTTTTTTATTCTAAAAAGTTTTATTTTATGAAAAAAACTTTTTGCATTTTTTTTACATGTTTAATGATGATTTGCTTTTTGAAATTTTGACCCACCCCTTTAAAAACTGTTTTCCCCACCTTCTTTTAGTTGCTTGAGAAAGGCTAGTTTTTGCCGAAACGTTGCCTTGTGGAAATGTTGGATAAAAGTAGCTTTTCTTTTATCATTTTTTGGATTGGAGTCCCTGAAAATTTTTCCCTTCAATATTTTGTGGGGGCCGTGGAGGGGGTCCAACGTTGTTGGCCCCACTGGTTTTTTTTAAAAATTTGGGGCTGCCTTTTTTCTATTTTAAAAATACACTCCCCGGGCCCACTTTATTAGGTCCCACCATGCTTTTTAAGGGGTTTGGGGACCCCCTTTTCCCTTCGGGAACTGCCCCCCAATTTTTTCGGGGGATAGTTTTCCACAAGGTGTTGCAACGAGGGCTCATTGGACCAAAGGGGGCCCCAAAGAGTCCCCAAAAAAAATTTTCCCCACACCAGGGAACCCCACCACCCCCAGCCTGAAACCCGTTGATTTTAAGGAGGAGGATCCATGCTTTCATGTTTTTTTCGCCAAATTATGCCCTACCACCAAAATGTCGCAGCGAAATCAATGCCTCTTTCGGGAACCAGGAAAACTTTTTTTAAATTTCTTCTTGCCCAAATTTCGATGACCCTTGGGCAAAAAATTGGGCCTCTTTTTTTCCGGGTTTTTGCTAAAAGGGAGTGGCCCCCCGGTTTTGGTCTTCTGTTTGCTGTAGCCCATCTGCCTCAAAGTTGCCGAAACTTGGGGTTCTGGAGATGCTCTTTGCCTACCCTTGGTTTTTTAACGGGTGGTTTATTTGATTTAAATGTTGCCTTTTCTTTTCAGTTCGAACCAGTCTGCCCATTCTCTTTGCATCTGGCTCAACAAGGCATTTCCGCCCACGGGAAACTCCCCGCTCACTGGTTGTTTTTTTCTTTTTGGGGGCCCCTTCTCTTTTTAAACCCTAAAAGAGGGTTTTTTGGCTTTGAAAATCCCAGGAAGTAGCTTTTTTCTGAAATACCCCCAGACCCCCCCTTTTCTGGAAACCAACAAAATGCCACGTTCAAAGGCCTTCAAAATCCCCCTTTCTTCCCCTTTACTGATCTTGGTTTGAACTGCAGGTTTTTTTGTCTTGCCTTTTTTACTTCCAAAAATTTGCACGGGTTTTTCCCGCCATGTGAGGGGCCTTTTTTTGAAATTAATTTGGTTAACGAGCAGGGGACAGGTGCCTTAAATTTGGGGTTTTGGGGTTTGTTTTTTCTTTTTTAATTTTTATATTATTTTTATATTTTTATTTTTAAAATATATATTTTATTTATATATTTATTATATTATATATATAAAATTTTTGTGTTGTTTTTTATATGTGTGTGTTTATAAAAAAGGGTTTCCTGCTTTTTTTCCCCCCTAAGAGGGGGGGCATTTCCAGCATTTTAATGGTTTACAGAGGAAGTGGGCTCCCTTTGTCCAACAGTGGCCCCTAGGTCTGCCAGCTTTGTACATCTATTAGGACATACAACTGGCGCATACAACTGGTATGGATCTGTACGACAGTTTTGGGCCAAACCCTTTGGGGCTTTTTGGGGTTTCATTTTTACGATTTTTGCCGTGTTTACTCCCCCGCTTTTTGGATTATTAAAAATGTGCATTTTTCGGCGCGGGTTTGGGCACCAAATTTTGGGGGCCCTTTTGGGACGTTTTTTTTAAAACTATGGGAATAGGACTAGGACATTTTTTTATGACTAAAAACCCACAACAAAAAAGGGTTTGCATCCCGTTCATACATGTAAACCAAAATTTTGTTAAAGAAATTTAAAAAAAAATTTGTTTTTTTGGGGAAAAAACAGTTTTTCTGTTTTTTTTTTCTCCCATTCCCCTTGCAGGATTAAATTTTCCCCTTTTAACTTTATTTTTTGCAATTTATTAAAAAAAATTTAAATAAATTTTTAAAAAGACTTTTGTTTTTTTATTTACTTTTGCACAATAAAAAACACTTAAAAGAATTGAATCACTTATTAAAAGTCTGCAAGGGCTTTGATTATGGGAAAAAGCCTTTTCATTTTTTATGTAAATTTTTCTTGAGGTAAACAAAATCGCAATTTTTGTTTTTTTGGGCTTTTGGGCTTGTGGGTTAAAAATTTTTGTGCCCTTTTATATTTTGGGGTTTTTTGTTGGGGAAATTTGCAAACAATGTCTGCCCCTTTTTTTTTTTTTTTTGGGGGGGGTGGGGGGGGGGGGTTTTGGGGGGGGGCGGGGTTTTTTTCTAGGGTGTTGGTTTTTTTTTTTTTAAAATTGAAAATGTTTTTTTTTTTTTTTTAAAACCCCTTTTCTTTTAATCCCCAAAAGCACTTAAAAAAAAATGGGTTTTTAATGATTTTTTTAGCGGGACTCCCTGATATAAAGGGTGTCTGGAGCCCTTTTTTTTCCCCATGAATTTTATTGTGTTTGTTGTTCAACGGGGGAATTTTACCACCTTTTTTCCCCATCAAAACGGGATGAACTAAAAATTGGGGTGTTTTTAATTTATATTAGGGGATATTACAAATTTTTTGGTTTTAAATGCATAATATTTTACCCTTACTCATTTTTTTTACTCAGAAAAAGTTTCCTTTTTAAGTTAGGGTGGATCACCGAAATGTGGGGTCAAAAAAAATTTAACCCCTTACAAAAATTTTAGCACAAATTTTTGTTGAAATTTATTTAATTGGAGCCGCCGGGGTTTTAAAAAATGGTAAAAGACTCATGAGTTTATTTAGAAATAAGAAAAATGGGAATTTTTTTCTTTTGTAATTAATTTTGGGAAAAAGAAAAAATTTGGGAAAGTTAGTTTTATATTTGTTTACCCAACATGAAATTGTATCCTGTGATGAGAAAACTTGAAAATTTATAAAATTTTCAAAAAAGGGACTGGCCTTTAAATTTTAATTTTTACACGGGAAATTTCCAAATAACTGGTGGATCAGTTAAAAAATGCAAAGTTTTTTTTAAACTTTATTTCCTATGCCATGGTTCAAAAGGAATCTCTTCTTGTCCACTCTTTTAACAACTATCACACAAGTGTGCGGGGAGAAGGCCTATTTAAGAAGGAGTGAACTTTTTTTTGGGCCTAATTTGTTTCTTCTTGTTTTATTTGAGAGTTTTGTATGCAGTACCTGAAAATTTGGTACAAAAAAGGTTCGGGTTGATAGTTTTCGTAATTTTTGTGAATGTCACTTCGTGTTATGTCCCCCTTTTGGTTTCAAAAGAAGTAGGTTATCCCAGGGAAAAATTTTATTCTTGCTTTGAAATTTTAAGGATTTTAGTTTTTGGGGGGGGAGGCCCTAAACCCAGGGGTTATAAAAAATGCAAAGGAATCCCTTTTTAAAATTTCTTGATTTTACAGGAGCTAACATATTGCCACTTTTATTTAATAGCAGCTGATGCCTTTAAAAAAAATTTATGGTGCATCTTTAATAAAGTGTTTTTCTAATTTTTCTACCCACCTTATATGTCTGCTTTCTTTAAACTAATATTTTGTACCAAAATTGTGTCTCCTTTCAACCCACAGCTGTTACATGCAAAACATGAATTATGAATTCTGCCAAACTTCGAATGTTAAAAACACCATGTGATAGATGAGCCACTGTGATAAATCTGGTGCATCCTTAGGGGCTAAACGGCACAGGACAAATACCAGTCGGTTTATCCGACCGGTATTTGAACTATTTTTGTGCCGTGCACACAGCCGCAGGGGGACGGCTTTCTCCGCGCTTAGCGTAGAAAAGCCCTCCCCCTTCACATAGACATGTTCTTCTGCCGCCCGAAAACTGAACGGAAGAATGAACATGTTCTATGTTTTTCGGGCCGTCGGTGGTCTGAAAAACCGTTGGGCGGAAAACCCATGCCGTTGGGACTGCTGCGCAGATTTTCCATAAAGGCCCGTGTTAAAAGTTTTCACCCGGTTTGCAGACGGTTTTCAAAACTGAAAACCATCTGAAAAACCAGAGAAAACCCGTGCCGTGGGGACAAGGCCTTTGACTGCCTAGTCCAAGTTTGTTCTTAGTATAACCAAAAAAGGCCCTTGTGACTGCAGAAGGTATAGCATATGTTCAAACTGTACTAATCTCTCCAAGAAGAACATATCAAACCAAAAAAGGCAAAGAGGACTTATTCCCATAAAAGTATACAAGTCAATCTTTATTAAATAATGAATATATCAGACATAATAAAACAGGATGACTACAAATGATTCTGGCAAAACAATTCATTGGGGGGAGAAGTATCAAAAATGTAATTCAGAGAGGAGGTAGCACATCTTGAGAAAACATTAAAGTACAAGCCTCGTGAATATGTATCTAGTAAAAATCATGTATAATTCTCACCCATAGTAAATAGCTCACCCAAGTGTTAAGTCACTGGGGGTCAGCGTGACCTGCAGACACTGTGCAGGTCCACATAACCTGGAGCCGTGAGTGACATCGCCAGACAGATCCATGAGTTGGACAAGCATATTACTAAGAACATAAGAAGTTGTCATTATTTACACACTAAAGGGTTACAAGGTGTGGGTGGAGGAAAAAATCATCTAAAACTGACCTACTAGAAGCTAAGAAAGAAGATATGGAAAATTGGATTAATATCCATACTTGTGGAATTCCTAGAAGCATTACTAATTTTAAAGTAGCATTAAATCTTCTTTGCCCTCTAACAACAAATGGATCGATCTAATCCTCATGTGGATCAAATCCAAAGGGCATTAGCCAGGGGTCTGAATCCTAACCTCTTCAGCGATATAGGACCTCATGTATGAAAACTGACCAGATCTAATACTTTCTTTGTTTCCCATGGCAACCAATAAGAGCTTCCCTGAATGGTTGCCATGGGCAACAAAGAAAGTCTTAGACCTAGACAGTTTTCATACATGTCCCCCTAGTGTTCAGCCTGAATTATCCTGAAATAGGAGCCTGGTGCTTTCAACTTCTCTCAGCAGTTGAAAGCACACCTCAACTACCAGGGTTGCCTGTATCAGTAAAGCTTTGTGCTGAATTTGCTGCCGCCTACCTGCAATGCAAAAAAAAAAAATGAACCCAATCACTATGACAGAGCAGAGGGCAAATATCCACTATAGATGGATCATTGTCTTTTTATTGGTTGATTATGAACTATGGAGTCAAAACTTTAGAAGAAGGCAACTGCATTTTTTAATCAGAAAGGACCCAGACACAAACTATACCCCTATACCCAACTCACCGAATGACTAACATACTTGGATGCAAGCCAGTAGGGCTCACTGTTCTTTCACGCTGACCACCTTGGCCACTATGGCCAGAGCGACTACAGACAATTAAAGCTCAGACAAATTATGTTTTCCTATTCTACGTACATGTATAAAATTTTACTTTAAGTTCCACTCAATATAATAGTCCTGCAGAATTTATAAGCGACATTTATCCTTACAATACTTGATCACATGTCATTTACTGTATACTATGCACACTGCACAATTACCTTGATTGGTGGCAATTTTGTGTTTGTGCAATCTCCTCTGTATGGTACTACAACTCTTTTGCCAGCTGGTGTGCATTGGTTCAGCACTTGTGTGCAGCTATGTACTAAGCATTCACTCCACTCATGGATAGTAGGTGTGCGAGTGAGTGTCCATTAGTATTCTGCACCATGTCACACTGGGGCTTTTATTGTCTCCTGCTGGGAATAGACTTTTGACCTGCTTCTGTAGCAGTCAATGGCCTTTTTATGTGATTGTAAGTAAAAAAAAGTCCCATTTTTGTGTGCATTTTTGTAAATGCCTGTTCCATAAATGTACCTTAAGCTTTGCAATGACAGTGGACATAGTGAACTTACATCCTTTCTCTATCTAGATAATATTTATTTCACCTTTTATCTGATTGCTCCCACAGTATTATCTTTATATATTATCTTTCTTTAATATTTTCTGTGAAAAAAAGAAATTAAAGGGGCACTCTGATTAGTTGCTTTAGGCAACAATGAAAATCTTAGATCTAGTCAGTTTTCATACATGTGGCCCAGAATATACAGCAGATTCTAAACCGAAACTGGAAGACATAAGACTCTGGTGTAGGTAGTAATATTAGAGAAGTTCGGCTCCTCAGTAATCTACTGTTACCCGGATAATAGGGGTCGCATGAAATGTGTGTGATGGTCACAAGACTGTCTTGTGCATACAGTCACTCCATGGCAGCCATTAGTATGCACACAAATTTGGGCTATTCCTTTTTTTTTTTTATTTCTAGATAAGGGTCTATTGCACTAGTACAAGAGAGGTAAAGAAGCAGAATTTGTATTCTACATTTATAATAGAGAATTGTGTGATTGCCTATTATACACAAAATGCGTAAAAACATTATATAGACAAGCCCTTGAAATCTAAATTTGCACCGATAATGAGAAAGAAAATAAATAGGAGTTTTACAAGTTTTACCACCTTATTAACTAAATACAAGGAAGTGCAAGGGGTAAATATTAGGAGAAAATTATGTGAAATGCCACTTAATTAAATTCACGCATACACAAAGCATACAAAGCAATGACAAAACATAATTGCATGCATAGTCTGACAAAGAAATGTAGCTAAAAACATATTAAAACATACAAGCCAGTTGGTGAACCAGACACCATAAGCAAAATTAAGAGCGAAATGAATAAAAGCTGGCACCAACATGCCAATTTTAAATAATTTAGAGGAGTGTAGAAGGCACTAGTATGTTTGAAAGTGGCTCACAGCACTTTATACATGCGTCCCGTTCTACAGCAAAATTTGTCTCAGCCGTACTGCCACTTTGCAATTGGTATGGATTTGGACAACAGTTCTGCGACAAAATATGGAACATTCATATGTTTTGTCAGACTTTGGCACATTCGTATGTTTTGTGTCAAACGTTGGCATATTTATATGATTCTGGCCCGTCATCTCTCCCACAAACTTGCCGCATTCAAAAGTGTTGTGTCTGGTGCAGATTGCATCATACATCTATAGAACAAGGCTACAATAGGTTTTTGGCTGCAAAGCATGCCAGAAAATTGGCACAGCCCGTCCATACATGTCACCCTAAATGTGTCAGCTTATAAACATGACAACCCCAAATATATGATATTATAATTCCAATGTAGAAAAAAAAGTGAAGAAATACAACTACACCTGATTGCAGAATAAGTAGAGAAACATAAGATCTGGAAATTACCCACCAACCAGGACCCACCTTAGATTTTGCCAAGAGATTGCCTGGTGTTTTTAACATCAAAAGAGGATTTTTGTAAAAAAGAAAAAAAATCTATTGTTTATTCAGCAGATTAGTAGTAAATCAGTCCCTTGGATTTGTTAATTTTGAAGGGATTTGATGAGTAATAGAATCCCTAAAGGCTATAAGGAAACCTTTTTCCATGAGTGACATTAAATAGATATTGGAAAACTAAATATTTACAATGTGGGAAATGGTTTCTCTGGAAGTCTTTGGAGCAAATACGATGTTGAATTTTTGGCTAATTCCTTTTTTTTCCTATGAAATGTCTTTTAAAATGGCTATTTAATCAATTTACTTTAAAGGAAGTGGTCTCATGAGATATAATGGAGAAATGGTAAATTTCTAGACTGCACACTAAAGAACAAGGGAGCAGGCCATGAGGAATGAACTAAAAACATCCTATGTATTCTGGGATTAGGTCTGTGATCTTAGTGCAGAAATGTTTTTTTCTAGCAAACTTGCTACATGCAACTTGAGAACATATGGAGACATATATGAATTTGCATGCGGTATACTGCTGGCACAATGTTATATGAATGGCACAACACATTTTAATGCGCCTAGAATGTGCCAAAGTTTGATGCGAAACTCCCATACAAAATCAGGCGTATTACACTCTATGCACCAAAGTGTTTGGCTCATAACACTTTCATGCATACTGTCTAGAGATGAGCGAGCAATAAAAAGTTATAGTTCAATTAGAACCTCGAACTTTAGTGTGTTTAGTTTGAGGTTCTATTTGAACTAGAATGCGAACACGAACCCCATTAAAGTAAATGGGAGAAGATGTTCTGGTTAATTTTTATACCTGTACAGGTGAGGAGAAGCTGGAATTACTGTCCATAACAGTAAACTGGATACGTAGAACAACTTAGTGAAGAAAATTTAGCTCTAAGAGTCACAGAAAAAAATTGAGAGGCTAAAATGTATCATTCCTTTCAATGGCTAACTGAAAAGATGAGGACAGCTTGCAAGCAGGGCATGTTTTGGAGGTGCAGCAAAGCAGGCTAGGGGCCCCCCAATCCCCGGGGGCCCAAAAGCCCCTTTTTTTTTCAATAGGAGATTTTGGGGGACAGTGTTTATACAATTACGAACCCCAAAATTGCAAAAAAGGAACTTTGGGACTGAATGTTTAGCAAAAACCAAACACCTGTTAGTAATTCCTGTACACCACCGGCCACTTTATTTTGGTACACCTGCTATAAGGGTTGGACCCCCCCTTTTTCCTTCAGAAGCCTCAAACTTCGTGGCATTAATTCAACAGGGGGTTTGCAAAAGTCCAATTGGTACCAAGGGGGCCCAAAAGTCCAAGAAAAATTTCCCCACACCCTGACACCACCACCCCAGCCGAACCGTTGATCAAGCAGGATGGTCCAGCTTTCATTTGTTGACGCCAAATTCTACCCTCCATCCGAATGCGAGAGAAATCGAGATCATCAGACCCCGCAAGTTTTTTCCCAAACTTCTACGTCCCAATTTGATGAGCTGGGCAAATTGGGGCCCCAGTTTTTTGTTTTAGCTGAAAGGGTTTCACCCCCCGGGGGTGGCTTCTCTGCTGTGCCCCTCTGCCCAAGTTCGCCGTACTGTGCGTTTAGAGATCTTTTTCTGCCACCTTGGGTTTTAAAGGGTTATTTGAGTCACGTTGCCTTTCTTCAGCTCGAACCCGTCGCCCATTCTCCTTTTACCTCTGGCATAACAAGGCTTTCCGCCCACAGGCTGCCCCACTGGATGTTTTTTTTTTTTTCGGCCATTCTTGTAAACCCTAGAGATGGTTGTGCGTGAAAATCCCAGGGATCAGCAGTTTTTTGAAATATCAGACCACCCTTCTGACCCAAAAAACCATGCCCTTCAAAGGGACTCAAATCCCTTTTCGTCCATACAGATACTCAGTTTGCAACTGCAGGAGATTGTCTTGACATGTCTACATGCCTAATGCACTGAGGGGCCGCCTCATGGATTTGGGACTGTGATTAGAAATTAAAGTGCTTAATGACATTGGACTGAGTGTGTACAAATAAGAGGCCGGTGAGTGTATATGAGATATGAAGTTAGGCATTATGTTGAGACTGCAAGTTTCGCCAAATAACAGCGTCAGGGTGTGGGAAAGATGCAGCCAGCAATAAAAAAACTCCCTAACTATTGATTTCAGGGAAGAAAAAGCTGACTAACTAACTAAAACAAAACCAAGAAAAAAACTGTAGCTGGATGTCACCCAAAAAAACTCCTTTATTAAATCCTGAGTACACAAAGAAACGTTTCGCTCCAAAAAAAGGGTGGCTTGAAAAAGGCCTTTTTTGGACCCCGAAATTCGCGTGTACTCAGGATTCTAAAAAAGGGGAGTTTTTTTTTGCTGACATCCCGCTACAGTTTTTTTTCTTGGATATGCAAGCGATTTTTTGGCTACCTCTTTGGATGATCTGTTCATTACTCCTCATCTACTTTTAAGGGGTTAAAAGTGCGCCCCCCCAACCATTTTTTGATAACAAACTAAGAGCGTCGTTTCAGTACAGAAGTGACTGAAAGGCGTTCACAAGGCAATACAAGCCAGCTTTTCTTTCACTGTGGTCTTGTCAGGTTATGAGTGGTTCTATAGCAGTGACTAGCATATTTAGATTCTATGTAAAAAGACAAAACATTACAAAGAGCAGTGCAGAAGATTTAATCTTCAGTAAGCAAAGCTACACATGCTCTGAAGAGTGAAAAAAATTGCTTTTCTTTAAACAAACACTAATCTTGTTAGAGATAAATAGTCTGCTCTGAAAGGTCTCTCCAGATCATGGTGACCTCACTCACTGCTCTAATCAGATAGCAGAGACATGGACAGGTAACCTTAGAAACCTGTGTTTACATAAAGCAGATAAAATCTCTCTAATCTCCTGACTAAACTATATTTAAAAGACTAATGAATTTAGAAAAAGTCTTCAGTTACCTGTCCATACATGTTGAAAGATAATCTTAGTAGTGAGAAAACCCCTTTAAGCAAATTAATACTCAGTGAAACATGGCAATGCTGAGGTAAGTTACTCATACGAGTGATTACTTACAAATCAACTGGACTGAGAGTGTCCAGAAAGTTGTCAACAATCACTTATCAAATTTGGAAAAGTGTTAAATTTTCGATAGTGTTCAATCAATGTCTCTTCAGCTACTGGAAGCCCTCATTTGGAGATCTAGTGCACTTGAGTGGAGTTGTGGAAGATCATTATTCTGTTTGGAAGCCCTACTTCTACCCGATATGAGATACACAGATGCAGGCTCGGACTGGCCCACAGGAGAACAGAGGAAACCCTGAGTGGGCCTCTAAGCATGGAAGATGTGGATTTGTGCAAGCCTTGTAGAGATTTTTCTGACAACTATTGGCATTTAGGGATCCTGTGGGCACTACAGAATTTCCTTGGGAAAAGAGGGAAGAAAGTGCTTGCATAATTAGTGTAGATAACTCATAAACCCCACGGCATGACAGTTTTTAGTTATGTCTCTAAATTGGATATAACTTATGATCCTGCAAAGCCACATCTTTTAAGTATGTGACCTTTTACTTGAGCATTTTGACCTTATGCTCCAATTCTGATCTGGTATCTACAATGTCCTTATATACTGCGGTGTAATAAACTATTTTAGTTTCTATGTGTGCCAACTTTGTGCCTAATTCATCCATGATTTGCAAGCAAGATGTAAGCTTGTGGACATTACTAATTGATTTTTGTATGAACTGAATATAGTTTTTTGTGACTGGGTTATCAGATGAGGGGATGTTACACAACTCACAATACTTCTCTTGCTACAGAGAAAAATTCAGGCCAAGATTCAAGGCCTGTACCACATTTCTATGTACAAGGGATGAATTTAGACTATTCTTCTACTGAAGAAGGATTAGGTCACTCTCCATGGATTTAGTGGAAAGAGAGGATCATGGTGGACTGGTTTATAAAGCGAGCTGCTGGCATCTCTTAAAGGGTTTTTTCCAGTAGAAAAAAAAAAAGAATCTGAAGTTGGCCTGGCTGGGTAAAAAAAAACAACAACAAAAGTTACAGTTACTTACCTGTCCCCAACTGCTGCCACTCTAAAGCTCCTCCAAGGTCCGCTCCAATTCACTTCCATGTTCTCGTCCCCAAAACTTAGGAGAGGCTAGCTCTTCATTGTAATTGAATGAAGTACAAGCCTCTTCTGTGTGTTGGGATGAGAACTCAAAATTGTCTTCCCCAGATTACTCCTTCAACCTTTTACTTTATTCACTACATTTAGAAATTGATCAACTTTACTTAACATACTATGGATAAAGTATTTTCAATTGTGTTCCACATTTTTTGGTAACCCCCTCCTTAAAGGAGTTTTCTCGCTACAAAGTTCATCTCTAATAATGGTGACAGTAAAAATAAGCATTTTTGCAATTGGTTTGTATTACCTAAATCCTTAAGTATAGCAGGTATGAGCTAATCTTTGTGTTCTACACCTAGGACTGCAGCCTGGAGTCAGGCCACGCCCTTCGAGGTGTTTGGCTGTCTGATATTTATTTCAACCCCCTGGGTGGGACATGCTCCCCATGCAGGACAAACACCCCTGTGCTGTGATTTGCTGTCCTGTGGTCTCTGTGCTTAAAGGGGTTGTCTCATTACAACAGTTGGTCTCCTTTTATGCTGGTTGACAAGCAGAGCTTGATAAATGAAGGGGCGTGTTTATCCTTACAGCAGGGTGTATCTTCATTCTCTGCTGACATGCCCCCAAAGTGTGCACCTGTGAATTCATTCAGTTTGAGTTGGAGGAAGGGAGAGGTTCTCAGCTGCCATTGGAAGTGAAGAGCTAAGTGTACTTGATAGTGAATATATAAATTTCTTGTTCTCTCTACATACTTTGTAACTAGAATGGGCGTTTGACATTCAGGACTCTGGGAAAGATGGCTGTATTTTTCCCTGTCTCTCTCTCTCACACACAGATATAAATCCTTCAGACTATTACAACTCTGACCTCTACAGATCTACAAAACAAAATTATTCGCTTTATCTGTTTATGTTTAAATGGGACCGCACATCTGTATCACAAGTGGTTTACGTGGGACCTCGCATCTCTCTCAAAAAAGATTTTTTACATGGAACTGCACATAGAATTTACGTGGGCCCGCCGATGTAAGACTGCACATCTTACATGGGACTGCTGAGTTATCTCTCACTCTTTCTCTCCTGTCAATACACACATCTCCAGTGCTGCTACCAATACACACATCTCTTGTGTTCCTGCCAGTACACACACCTTGTCCATGCTGCTGCCAATACATATATCTCCAGTGCTGCTGCCAATACACTCATCTCTTGTGCTCTTGCCAATACACACACCTTGTCCGTGCTGCTGCCAATACACACATCTCCATTGCTGCTGCCAATACACACCTCTCTCCTGTACTGCTGCCAATACATACATCTCCCTTGTCCTGCTGCCGATACACATACCTCATCCAGCACTCTGCTGCTTCTACATTCGCTCCTTGCTTGTTCCCATCCACAACCTGTTCACTGCTTCTCCTTAACCTGTGCGTTCTCATCTGCGACCTGGGAGGAACAGAATGCTCAGCCGACAGCAAGTAATGCTTTAGCGGGCGTAACCCGACCTGGGCTCAAACTCCATGGCTAAGCACAAATGAAGCAGCCCGTTCTCATAAAAAATAGCACTTAGCTAATGGTAACCAAAGACATATATGCTTAGATTTTTGGTCCCCTCATTTTACACTATGATCTTCATAGTGAGACAACCCCTTTAATCCCCCTGAGCTGTGTGAAATTGAAACTAAAGGCTGATCTGCTCAGGGACAGCTCTGATGTGAAGGATCTGGGCAATGCTAGATTCATTCCCCCGCCCATATAACACACATATAATACACTCTGCTCCCCCCACCCATATAACACCCATATCATACACTCGGTTCCCACCCATATAATACGCTCTGCTCCTCTCACCCATATAACACCCATATAATACACTCTGCATATAGCACCCATATAACACACATATAATACATTCTGTTTCCACCACCCACATAACACACATAGAATACACTCTGCTCCTCCCTCCCATATAACACCCATATAATACACTCTGCTCCACCTACCCATATAATACACTCTGCTCCCCCACCCATATAACACACATATAATACATTCTGCTCTCCCACCCATATAACACACAAATAATACACTCTGTTCCCCCCCACCCATATTATACAGTCTGCTCCCCCCACCCATATAACACATATAATACACTCTGCTCCCCCCACCCACATAACACACAAATACACTCTGCTAGACACAATGACAAGATGTCACTTTCTGTAATATTAGGCGGCTGTATGTATAACTGTTTACACCAATCTAATGGTTCGGGTTACAAGAATTGGAGCCTGAGCGGGTCGTGACAGCTCTACTGACATGACAACTGACCATTGCAGGAGGTCTGTAGAGCTCTATCTCCTACTGCTCACACAGAATGATGATGATGATGACTAAGGATTTGTAGTTGTAAGAGAGAGAGAAACAGCTCATGTCTGTGAAAGCCTGTAGTGAGAAAACCCCTTTAAGGAATAGTTGGTGATTATGGCCATTGTATTTACTGAAGATACTATAATAAAAAGGGGACACAAAAAGTCACATTTGCAGAAGCACTAAAAAGCTGTTGTGTTTTTTCTTTGCAGCATATTTTCTAGACCTTATACTGGATAATATTTGTAGTAAATAACACTGAAAGATCTTAACTGTCAATCAGGAAAATGTTATAGTTACCTAACACAAATTAAGCACCTGATAAGTACTGCATAGCTGCGGTGAAACAAAAACCTCCTTCTATTTCAAAGAATTCTGCTAAACGTGATTTCAAATTAATTTTTAATTTCTTTTATGTTTACCACTTGTTGTGAAAATGACCTGCCATTCAATGTTTCATGGTTTTATTTATGAATCATAGGCAGCAATTTATTTTAGACAGTACAGTAATATGATTGATTTTTTTTTTTTCTTATGGATTTAGTTTATTATTTCTATTGTGTAGAGTCATTTTTTTAAATCCAATCATATTATTTTTTGGAGGCAAAGGATAACAAGACGTAGAAGAGAAATTGTTTCTACTGTTTATTAAGACTACATTTGTCTGTCTCTGTACTTCTTGTGTCACACTTGTGTGAATAAAATATTTAAAGGGAACCTGTCATGTGATCTGATCTGCAGGCAGCGTGTTAAAGAGCAGAGCAACTGAGGAGATTGATATATAGTTTTGTAGGGAAAGATTCAGCAGATCTTGTGCTTCATTAAGTTTACTGCTTTTCTGGGTTAAGGAGTCCAGTAGGCAATCTTATAAGTGGCTGACAGCCTTCTTAGTATGAGTACACATACAGAGATAGCTGTTAGTTACTGAATAGACCACCCACTGGACTCCTTAATCTAGAATCAGCAGTAAATTAGATGAATAAATTATACATTCTACTTAATCTAAAACAAAATTATATATCAATCGTCTCAGCTCATCCTGCTCAATAACATGCAACCTGTAGCTCAGATAGCATATTCATTGTGACCTTTTCTTATATATATATATATGATATATATAATATATATAATATATAATAATAAATATATTTATATTAATGTAGTGATGTGGTCCTTTCAGCCTGCATGTGGTTTAGTTTCATTATAATTAAATCCCAATCCTCTATCTGTAGAAGAGCAAAGAAATCAGGTAATACCTTCAAGAGGCTGAGAACTGAGAATATTTGACGGTAAGCTATTGAGAGTACTGACTCTCTTCATCAGACATGGTGTTATCCAAGAACTGAACATTTACAGACTTTTTATACACATAAGACATAGACCTTCAAAGGATCTTAAAATCTTTACAAATAATAAAATGTGTCTCAAAATGTCCCATTAAGATCACAACCACACAGAGGGAGGGGAAGGAATGGGAATATAAGTTAATGCAAAAATTTCAAACTTTGCAATATGGTCTTAATATCCATACTAGCTTCATATGTGTGAACTTTGGGGGCTACAGATCACCACCTGATAGCAAACAGATAAGAGCAAGAGTTAATGATCCTCTTTTCACGCTTCACAAGTTTCCAGATTGTTTATTTCTTGACTTGAATTATTATGTCTTAAATAACTTCTCTACTAATATTGCATTTTGTTATTTTAAGGATTTTAAGATCCTTTGAAGACCCCTATCATATGTGTATAAAAAGTCTGCTAGTAGTAGAATGTTGTACCGTGTTAGCCATAGAAAGTAGTAGGAGTGAAGAAATCAGGAGGCGATACCTTTTAGAGGCTAACTGAATAATACAGTTAGCCTCTAAAAGGTATCGCCTGATTTCTTCACTCTTCTATAAAAAGTCTGTGAATTTTCAGTTTCTTGTATGAGACCATGTCTGACGAAGAGAGCTAGCAGTATGACAGTCACATAGATTCAATCTCTAAAAGGTATTCTGCTGCTATAGCTAACACAATACAACATTATATTACTATGAAACTTCTATCTGAGCATATTTTTGCAATTTGCATTGTTTCTTATGATTATATTACAGGAAATATATTATGTGCTGTTATAGCAGCAGTATCATACATCATTTCCTTATTGTTGACATTTTTAACGTATTGTGTGTTTTTATTTTCTATGAAAGCTAGAGTTATAGTTTTGAAATTTTTTTGCAATGACATATTGGCTGTCAGGGAATGATAACATCTTGTTATCATGTTGCAGTTATCCGTTGGGGTATTGGAAAAAAAGGCACTCTGACGGATACCACAACATAGTCACTGCTGGCCCATAGACATTAATAGATAACTATATGGTAGACCACGCTCTTGTGTCCCACACAGAAACCATGTATCACTGGCAAATAGAGCAAATGTAGCCCAAATAGGACAATGATTGATCCAGTAATGTTCATGTGCCAGTTTTGTTGGGGTATCCACCAGGAAACCTATGTTCTCAATATCCCAACGCATACCTGCAACATAGAGAAAAATGACTTGTGAATCCATTCTCATAAGAAACCAATGTGACATACAATAGCTAAACAATTATTTTAAAAAAACTTGACAACTCACTTACCTCTGTTAAGTAATTAATAAAAGGGGGAAAGCGAATATAGGGTAGGGGGAGAAGTCAATGCTGAACGGTCTCAATATTAAAACAAAACAACTGAAAGATTCCCAGTAACAGGTTTATAAAACTCCCATTAATGCTTCTGCAGGTGTTGAAATTAAGACTTAGGGCTATTCTGTTACATTCTGTTAGCGCACATTCACATGGGGCAGAATCACTGTAGATTTTCAGAAAATCCACAGGATAAAATTTTCAGCTTTTTCTGTCAAACCCAAAAATCCACACCAATTTATTGCAGATTTTACCACAGATTTGTTTACAGTAGTAGACTTCAATGGGCGACAAAGGGCCACATGTATGAAAACTGTCCAGATCTAAAAGTCACTTTGTTGCCTGTAGCAATCAATCACAGCGCCCCTTTTATTTCTCCAGAGCACTATATGAAATGATAGGGGAGCTCTGATTGGTTGCTATGGGAAACAAAATGACTTTTAGACCTAGACAGTTTTCATACATGTGGCCCAAAATCTGCACTAAAATCCACAGGAAATATTTATATGTGTATTTTAGTGTGGGTTTTACCTTTTCCCAGTGTAGAAAAATCCATGTTAAAATTTGCAGTAACATCCATGGTAAATTCACAACTAAATCCTTATCAATCGGTGCAGACTTTTTGGTTGTGGATTTTTTCCATAAAATCAGTAGTGGATCATCCGTTAAAGAGGAAGACACAAATGCTTGTAATGGGAAAAGGATCATATTGTTTCCAGATTTTTTTCAAGCCATACAAAAGCAAAGGGTATAGTTTAAAGACAATATCAGAAACTTGAATAGGGGAAAATTAAAATTTCAAAATTTTTCCACCACACAAAAGTGATATGGCGGAAAAAACATGGATTTTTGCTAACCTAGAAGAAGAATTAGGAGGACGACAGGACTGAAAAGGATTATGATTATAAAACCTGTGAATCAAAATCATTTTTCCCTTTCTGTGTTGTTTCTAGTTGAAGCTTATTTTTAGTCGGGGATTGTATTAAGAAAAATAAAAAAAATAAAAATGAAAATGTGTAATATAATATATAATATAATATATAAATTTTATAAATAAATTATATTATATATATATTATATAAATATTAAATTTTTGTGGTGATGATTTTTTTTAACCCTTTTAAAAATTTTTTTTAAAACTATTTGGAAACTTTTTTTTGCCTTCCATATTATAGGGAGGCCAAAAGAGTTTTCCAGAGTATATTAAATATTTTAAAGGCTTTAAAAAAAAAAAAATTTTTACCACAATAAAAACTTTTAAAAATTATAACCCTACATATATTTTTTCTAAATAATATTAAAATCAAAAATAAAATATAAATATATAAAATAATAATAATAAAATTATATATATACAAAATTTTATACATACTATAAAAAAACATATATATTACAATATTATACATAATATAAAACATATAAAAAAATTTTAATATATACTTTAAATATATACAAAATACATATAAAAAAAATACATATATAATTACAATATAAAATAAAATATAAAATATATATACTTTTATATAAATACAAAAAATTTAAAAATATATACAATATAAAATACTTTTAAACAACTTAAAAATAAAAATATACAATAACAACATATATATAAAATATACAAATATAATATATTACTAAAAAATACTAATATTATACATTATATACAAATATATACATATAATATACATAATATACATATATAAAAAAACATATATAAAAATTATTAATATAAAATAAAAAATATACTATAAAATACATATATACAATAATACAAATATATACAAAATAATACATTATATATACAAATTTAAAAAAAATACATACATAATACTATATAATATAAAATACATACATTAGTATAATTATATATACTTATTATATATACATACAAATGTATATTTTAAATATACATATATAACAACAAAATTAACATACATATATTAACACATATACAATATACACAATTATATTAAAAATTATATATATATATATATATATATACACAAAAACACACTTAATATACACATAACAAATTAATATATATAAAATATACAAAATATATATAATTTTAAAAATATAACAATACAAAAAATTAATATACACAAACTACAATAACACATATATAAATATATACACATAATATATATACACTTTAAAAAATTTAAATACACATATACATTATATAAAATACACACAACATAAAATATTTTTAAACACAATACATATTATATATATATACACCACATATATATATATATATACAACACATACATTATATATTACACACACACACATATATAAAATTTAATTATAAATATATATATCATCACAAAATAAAATACACATATATATAATACACACAAAACAATAATATATATTTTAATATACACACAAACAATATATATTACACACACACAAAATATTTAAATGTATATATATATATATTATATAAAAAAATATTAAAATTTTAAACACACCAACCATAAAAAATATTATTTTATATAAACAAAAAAAAAGCAATAATTTTCTTCAGGAGGTACATTGATTTCCTAATTGCCAGACCCCTATTCAAAAAAGGGTTTAAAGTTAAGTTTTTCATACATCCCATTCATCATACTTAGTAGTAAGCATCCTTATTCATAGATACATCAAATTCAGTTAGTGGTGAAAATTATAGACCAAGGGGAGTGTTATAGTTTGCTTCATGTTATAGAAGAAGAAATCACTATGGATCTAGCAGAAGAGCTTTTACCTTCTTTCTTCTTGTCCAGACTCATGGAGGAGATAGACAACAAAATGATGGGGTTTTTTAAAAATGACCCAAAATTGATTACGACGACAAGCAGATATAAAAAGGAAAAACATGCTTACAAAATTGGAAACAGATCTGGAATGGACTGACTTGTGGAGAGTGAAAAATGGTAATAAAAAAATTTAAGTTTAAATAAAACACAAAAAAACATAAAATTTATAGGATTGGGGTACTCCATGTTAGAACTCACAGCGAGCTAAAATCAATACAAGATGTTTATCTGATCATGCACCTCGGTAAAAAATAGGTGCATGCATAGAAATGAAAAAATACATATACCATTAATCCATACTGCTAAAAATTAATAAAACATGACTCAAGAGAATGGAAATAATGATTTAACTTCAAGGAACGTAGGGGAGCACTTCAACTTTTTTAAAGGGGGCCATTATAAAAAAAAGGGAATAGTTTTATAAAAAGGTTTGATGGGATAAAAGGGAGCAGAAAAAATTGACTATTAATGGTGAAACACCACTAAAAATGGGGATGAATGGAAGCTGTTACAAAAAAATATAAAGAATGTTTTTCGACAAAAGAAGAAAAAAAAACAGTAGGAGTAGAAGTGCTAGCGTGAAAACTACTCATAGGGATTCCAAAATTGTATGTCAGAAAGGAGTCAGGGTTAAATTGGAAAAATACATTAGGGATTAGAACATTTTTAGAATGATATTAAAAGGCAAAATTAGGAATAAACTTTAAAGGAAAAAAAACAAAAGATTATTTTTAAAGTAATTAACCTACACCTAAAAATAAATAAAACATTAGAAGAAGCCTCAATTTTAAAAAGAGAGTTAAAAGGGTATGTTCACACGGCACATTGTGGCACATACTTCTGGCAGCACTTTTGGCACCCATTAAAAAAATTGACAGCATTTTTTATGTTTTCTTGATTTCCAGACGGGGTCACGTGCCACCATTTCACACGTTCGAAAATAAACGTTTTTAAAGGGTGAGTAAGTAAATAAAAGTTCTGCTCAGCTGGAGCTAGTGTAAGATTTTATTAAAAAATGGATAATCCCTATGCGTGCCACAACACGCCTGCTTTTGAAAGTAAGCGATGGCCAGCGCGTACTTTCAACAATCTAAACCCGTCTCCTAATTTTTTTTGTTTTTCCAGGGGAGCAATCGCCGAAAAAGTGACATGTCACTCTTTTTAGGGTGCACAAACGGCTGGGGAATAGCGGGTTGCATAACACTCGATAGTAAAAAATTTTTTTAAACATATTTGCGGGGGTAAAATCATGTGCCAAAATCCTCTAACTTTTTTGTGGTTGATTTTTTTGAGAGGCCCCCAAGCTTTGATGGACCTCTGAATTATATAAAAATATGGAGAATCTCTCCTCAAGAAATGACCGCATACATTTAAAGACTTGTTTCCAATGGAACAATTGCTGGCATGCATATTAGATGTGGTGATTCTAATGAAACTCAATTATATAGTGAAAAGATCCTCAGAGCCTAGCGTCATGCAGGTCGTTAGCAATATTAAATGCAGATTCCAAGTTGTTAGTCAAATGGTCTATTAGTGGGTTGGCAAAAGCTGTAACTCCATTGATTCAAAATTTACCCGTCAAGGGTTTTAAAGTTTTGGGAAATAAAGTATTGTACCCTATTTAAAAAGTGTCAAAATCCAAAGGTCCATTTCTTTTATGAAAACCCTTTTCCTTTTTAAAGGTTGCCAGCCTGGGTTTCCTACTCCTATTAGAACCGCTAGTAGAGCAGATAAAAGGGGATAAAGAAATACAATGATTTCATTACAAGAAAAAAACCATTATGTGCTGAAATTTTATTATTTCTTGAATATACAATATCTCAAGTAAAGATATAACTGAATTAAGCATGTATTCTGGTTTAAGTATTAATGGAATCAAATCAATAATACTACCGTAAAGAGAAATGAGTGAGAATGGGAAAAGGGCCGAGGGTTTTTGATATTAGCATTAAAATTTGAGCTGGTTAAAAAAATATTACCAGAAAAATTACCCCTAATAAAAAAGATTTAAAGGGGAGGTAAAGGTATAGTGAATATTTTCTTTAATATATGCCAAAATTAGCATGATTAAAATGGTTATTCTGTCCCAGTAAGACGGGCAGTACTGTATTTTAGAGACGCTTTAAGAGATGCATTTTATACTTACGAACTAATTTGTATAAATGCTAGAATTTTGGAAATGCACCTACTCTATGTAATGATTTTTAAGGTCTTCAACATATGTATGTAATTATAAAAATAAAAGGATTTTTTAAAAAAGTTGAAAACTGTCTAGGTTAAAACTTAAAAATTGTTGCCCATAGCAACCAATCAGAGCGCCCCCCCTCATTTTTCCAACACTAATGAAAATTTAAAGGGGAGCTCTGATTGGTTGATGAAAATACTCAAAAAATTGCTATTTAGTAGATTCTCCCACCCAGTTGACTAACCATCATAATTTTGCTTTTGCGAGATTCACTCAGATCTTTTAATTTATATTTGTAGCTTCCAAATCATCAACTCAACAAATTAGCTGTTCACTTGCTGTGCAATATATCCTATCCATATATACATATTTTTTAGTCCTAGTACTCAGTCTCTTGAGTCTTTTTGCCCCTTCTGGGGACACTGAGGTCCCTCTGACTTGACTTCATTCAGTGGCACATCTTTGAGATGTGAGACTCCCTCTCAATCGTATGCAAAAAGAGGAAAAAAGGAAAAAAGAGGGGGCGCACAATAGTGTTATACTGTTATAACAAATTTAGGTATTGAATACAGTTGGATTCTCACCTTGGGGTGTTGCGCTTATAATATAGAGGCACAACACTCATATGGGCTTGCAGGGCAATTTATATACCGTAGCCCTTAGTACGGCAGCCGCAGGTCACTAATGCTCCGCTCCGATGTCCGGTGGGAGAAAGACACCAATGAAAAAGAAAAAATGGACCCGGCGCACGTGCAGAATAAAAAGCCCGAGCTAGAGGCTTTTACATTAAAAAAGTATTTATTCTTAAAAATGCAAGATTTTACTCTCACAAAATTAAAAACAAAACATACAGATTATACTTTACGCGTTTCGCGAGAGAGCCCTCGCTTCATCAGTGATGAAGCGAGGGATCTCTCGCGAAACGCGTAAAGTATAATCCGGATGTTTTGATTTTAATTTTGAGAGAGTAAAATCTTGCATTTTTAAGAATAAATACTTTTTTAATGTAAAAGCCTCTAGCTCGGGCTTTTTATCCTGCACGTGCGCCAGGTCCATTTTTTCTTTTTCATTGACTCCCTCTCAATCCACACATAGGCCTCGTTCACACGGCTTATTTGTCCGCGGATTGACGCCGTACTCCGTGCCGGATTTGCGCGGCAGTACGGTGCCAATCCCTCGGAATAATTACGCTAATCCACTGCTCTCATAGAGAACAGTGGATTCCGTTGCTCCTCCCCGCTCGGCGAATCTGCCGCGGGGGGAGAAAGTGACAGGCACATTATTTACGGCGCGTACGCGCCGTAGATAATGACAGTCTATGGGGCCGGGGAGCGGCTCCCCCATCGCGCTCCGGCCCCACCCCCATCCCGTCCCTTATTCACGCCGGATTTGCGAGCGCAATCCGGCTCACAAATCCGCCGTGAATAAGCCGTGTGAATGGGGCCATAGCCTCTCTGTGTCTCAACTTATCCTAATTGTCCCCGGCATGAGTTTCTTCCTGTGTCTCTTTCCAATAACCTTTTGACTAAATCTCCTGCCATTTCTGACAAAATAGAGCATGCATGTCTCTAACTTCCAAATTTTTGCTGCTTAACGTTCTTTTCAGACTTCTCTCCTGAGATTTTTTTTTTCTTTTCTCTCTTACTGTGCTTCTATGCCATCTGCTGTCTGGAGGGTGAACTTAAGGCTCCAAAAGAAATATATAAAATTGTGCTTTGTGCTTAACCTGTGTAATCTTTTGTGTGGATTTCTTGGGTGACCTCTTATGCTCACCATAAGAAAGATGGATTTCTTAAAAAAAACCAAGAATCCTAGTATTTCTGGCCTGTGTGATAAGCAGATGCTATATTTACTATTTTGCCATAGGCAAACTTAAACTCTATCAGTTCTCAATCTATAAAACACTAAAACATAACTTTTATTATTTACTTAACCTCTATACACACTATTTAAAAACCTGATTTCTAACCTCTCAATTTTTCCCTTCGTACTTCTGAGGAATAACTCCCTTTCCATTATCAAGTCTGGTGGAACCCCACCTACTAACAGGAAAACCTTATATACACAGTAATTTACTAACTCCAGTAAGGGATCCCAAGCATCCTACTTGGGCAGTTATCCCAAATTATCTCTAATCTAATGGACATAAAACATATAAGGCTTCCTTGTAACACCCTCTGCAGTGGGTGATACTTTGTATACAGAGGTGAGAAATAACAATTTAAAATGTCATGCCTGACCTCCACAACATGTTTCACCAGCTAAACTGGCTTCATCAGGGTTGAGAGGTCCGGTCAGATTTGGTGTAGCTCACATCCTATTATATCAACTTAGGTACATACCCTATTCAGGTGCTCACTAATTAGCCATCAGAGAATCCACAGAACCCATTCCCCCTTTTTGCTCTCCTACATGCATACTGATACCATGTGCTGCCACTGACACCATCCTCCCATAAAGCTGGTAGTGTGCTGTGGAATGTAACATCTATTCTGTTTAGTCCGTTCTAGGTGAGACACGCAGACACAATAATAAGCGAAGTTGGACGGAAGTCCATCACATTCCGGGCAGATATCTCCATTAATACAGCATGCAGGTGCGTGCTGCATGGTAAGATAGGGAGCAAGCCCGATATGGAGATTGTGAACGTGTCTGAGGAATGCTGTTTATGGGAGCATGGTGTCAGTGGCAGCACATGGTATCAGTATGCATGTAGGAGAGCAAAAAGGGGGAATGGGTTCTGTGGATATACTGTGTATATAGGGTTTTCCTGTTAGTAGGTGGGGTTTCACCAGACTTGATAATGGAAAGGGAGTTATTCCTTCAGAAGTAGGGAGGGAAAAATTTAAAGGTTAGAAATCAGGTTTTTAAATAGTGTGTATAGAGGTTAAGAGTTATACATAATAAAAGTTACGTTTTAGTGTTTTATAGATTGAGAACTGATAGAGTTGCCTTTGGCAAAATAGTAAATATAGTGATTACTAGTCACTCTCTCTGTTCTCTTGCGAGATTCCCATTTTTTTTGGAGATTATTTGATAAGCACATGCTGGCACAGTAGTGAAATAGCCAGTCAAGTGTGGTACTGGGCTGCAAGAGAGTGGCAAGAGTGAGAAGCTGTGTCTACTGTGTGGGACAAGAGCTCTGACTTCAAAGGATAGCTGACTGGCACATGGATATTAGAGGTGCTGCACCCATTATACTATTGACTTAGAAACAAGTCTTGGGAGAGATACATAAGGAGAACAGCAGAAGAGGCCTGTGGTTACCAAGCTTAAAAGTAAGAGAAAGCTTTTGGTGGTAGAGTCGAATAAGGAGTTTAAACTCAGAAATAGTGTTGAGCGATTATTATCGACAAAGTTGAAATCGGCACGGTATTTACGTTGATCGGATTTTTTAGATCACGCGATAATTTAGGTTAAAATCTGTGCATAATCTATTAATATCGCGCCATTTTCGGCGCTTCCTGTCATTTTGGCGGCCAGCAAATCAGCTTACAGAATAGAGCAGGGTGAGATGTGTGTCCGACGTCATGACTGGGATGTGTATGGTTGCTGGAAAAATCACATGACCTCGTTTTACATGGAACAGCCCTTCCTGTTCATGATCAGTGTGTGTCAGCGTCTCATAGCAGTAGGACATGCACTCTGCCTGTGTCCAAACAGCTCAGCGAAATTATTCTATTTTTTCACAGAGACAGCTCTACTTTTAGCTGTGATCCTTAGAAGTTAGTTAGATCAGAGATTTGCAGATTTTAGGTAGTTAGGCAGAGAATTTTAAAGGAGCATCTACTGCTGTAAAGTCACGGGGGGCAGTGGGGAGGGGGGGTCCGCGGGCGAACACAGACAAGCTCTATAAAGGATACTGGATATTGTACAGCCAAAACTTTGTTTAGACATTGCATTGCCTTATATTAGGATACAGATCTTTTCTAGTAACTGCAGGTCTATTTGTTAGGTGCAAAACTCCACTTTTATTATCAGTATACATTTCAGATAGGTGTTCTTTTTCAATTTTGCCCAGCTTTGTTGATATAGCCACCTTGCAGTTAAATTTGAATACAGCAATTTTGTAGTCACCACAGGTTGATAGGTGCCAAAAAAATACCTTTTATTATCCCGTATACATTTCAGATACGTGTTTTTTTCACTTTGGCGCAGGCCAGCTGTGTTGATAGAGCCACCTTGCAGTTAAATTTGAATCCAGCAACTTTGTAGTCACCACAGGTGTACTGATAGGTGCCAAAAATACCTTTTATTATCCGTATACATTTCAGACAGGTGTTTTTTTCACTTTTGGTCAGTCAAGCTTTGTTGATAGATCTACTTTGCAGTTAAATTTGAATACAGCAATTTTGTAGTCACCACAGGTGAATTGATAGGTGCTAGAAATACCTTTTATTATCCGTATACATTTCAGACAGGTGTTTATTTCACTTTTGCCCAGTCCAGATTTGTTGATAGAGGTACCTTGCAGTTAAATTTGAATCCAGCAATTGTGTAGTCACCACAGGTGAATTGATAGGTGCCAAAAATAGCAATGTTTCTCAGTATACATTTCAGATATGTGTCTTTTGCACTTTTGCCCAGTCCAGATTTGTTGATAGAGCCACCTTGCAGTTAAATTTGAATCCAGCAATTGTGTAGTCACCACAGGTGAATTGATAGGTGCCAAAAATACCTTTTATTATCCGTATACATTTCAGATAGGTGTTTCAGATAGGTGTAAGTCTGGCCCTGGCAGCTGGACCTCCATGTTAACAGATGGCTGACGGCAGCACTGGCTCTCACCGTTAGGGGCAATCAGGAGAGCTTCAAATTTCTCTAAAAAAAATCAGATTTTGAAAAAGGTGATTTCTGTGAGGTTAAGTAGTGTCAAAAAGGGCCCCAGGGCTGGACACAAATTGCACAATTTGAGGCTTAAAATTTTCTGGGGCTGGAGTCACTATGGGGTCACATCATTTGATCTCCAGGGGAGTCTGTCCCTAATCACTGAAGAAGGATTTGGAGGAAAAATGAAACCATTGAATTGATTGGCTGAATCACTCTCAGAAGCCAGGAGGGCAAATGTCTTCTCAACTAAGAAGTGTTTTGGGGATGATTAGGACATTTTTATTACTTATGGGGTGTGCGGACGAATTAACACATCTACACGTGTAAAAAATACCTTTAAAAACTGCAGGGAGGGGTGTATGTTGTATGTTATCACACTTGAAAAAAAAGCAAAATGATAATAATGTAAAACTATAAATAAAACTTCCCTAAATAAATTCTGTAAACAAATGTCAGTTACCAAAAAATATACTAAATGACAGTCACTGTACAAAATAGCATAGTGCCACTTTGTGATCTGTGGGTCAAACAGGTTTAATGGTCATTCTGCGGTACAGGACAGATATAGTCAATGTCCAGTTCAACTAAAATGGTGGTTGAAAGACTCCTTTTTCCGGCACTTTTTAATCTGGGGGTCATGCAGGTTTGGGGCTCATGCTGTGGCCCAGGACAGGGATAGTCTATGTCCAGTGAAACTAAAATGGTGGTTCAAAGACTCCTTTTTGCGGCACTTTTTAATTTGGGGGTCACACAGGTTTAATGGTCATACTGCGGTCCAGGACAGGTATAGTCAATGTCCAGGTCAACTAAATTGGTGGTTGAAAGACTCCTGTTCCCCGCACTTTTTTAATCTGTGGGTCAGACAGGTTTAATGGTCATACTGTGGTACAGACAGGTATAGTCAATGTCCAGTTCAACTAAAATGGTGGTTGAAAAACTCCTTTTCCGGCACTTTTTAATCAGGGGTTCAGACAGGTTTAATGGTCATACTGCGGTACAGGACAGGTATAGTTAATGTCCAGGGAAACTAAATTGGTGGTTGAAAGACTCCTTTTCCCGGCACTTTTTAATTTGGGGGTCAGACAGGTTTAATGGTCATACTGCGGTCCAGGACAGGTATAGTCAATGTCCAGTTCAACTAAATGGTGGTTCAAAGACTCCTTTTCCCAGCACTTTTTAATCTGTGGGTCAGACAGGTTTAATGGTCATACTGTGGTACAGAACAGGTATAGTCAATGTCCAGTTCAACTAAAATGGTGGTTGAAAGACTCCTTTTCCCAGCACTTTTTAATCTGTGGGTCAGACAGGTTTAATGGTCATACTGCGGTACAGGACAGATATAGTCAATGTCTAGTTCAACTAAATTGGTGGTTCAAAGACTCCTTTTCCGGCACTTTTTAATTGGTGGTCAGACAGGTTTAATGGTCATACTGCAGTCCAGGACAGGTATAGTCAATGTCCAGTTCAACTAAAATGGTGGTTCAAAGACTCCTTTTCCCAGCACTTTTTAATCTGGGGTCATGCAGGTTTGGGGCTCATGCTGCGTTCCAGGACAGGGATATTCAATGTCCAGTTCAAGTAAAATGATGGTTCAAATCATACTGCCTTCTGGCACTTTTTAATTTGTGGGTCATGCAGGTTTAAGTGTCATGCTGTGGTACAAGACAGGGATAGTGAATGGTCTGAGTTTTTTTCTGTGGCTTTTATAACCTAAGTGTGTTGCCTAAGATGTAGCAGGTATCAATTTGACTGTTGTGGGTGTTAATTCCAGCTTCTCCAGCCCTGTTTGGGTGTAAGAATGAAGGTGTTGTTCCTCTCCCATAGACTTTAATGGTCATCGGCGATAATCTATTATCGACTATCGGATATCTTATTGATAATTGCCGATATCGACTATCGACCCGATGACGATAGTCAACGTAATGGCTCATCACTACTCAGAAATACTCAGACCAATTTTTACACAAAACAAATTAATCAGGCTTGTGGAAGAAGCCAGAAAACCTAGAAAAATACACTCACGCATGAAGAAACATGCAAACTATGTGATACTCAATGTAATAAAACATCTAAGTTTGACCCAGAACCCAAAGCAGACATGTCCCCAGAGTCAATACTGTACACAGGTTTCAAGATGGATGTCTTGATAACATTGATCAGTTTGTCAGAATTTCAATCTTGGATGGAAGATGCATAAACACTAAAGAAAGGGTACAATTCAATGTTAATCCAAGCTTCAAAGTATTATTCATGAGTGTCAGGGTTCCGTGAACAGCACTGGATACAAAAATGAAAGGAGGACACTCTTCTTAGAAGCAAAGGCAAAATAAACATATTATTTTCTTTGTTTCAAGACATGTATAGAAATGTAATCCATAGTTACAAGGTCTTTTGAATGACAGAAAAAAAATATTACATTTTTTTAATGTAACTTTTTTATTTATATTTCTGTGCTAAATCTATATCATGGTATAAAGAACCATATTTCAGCTCCATGCTGTTAACTAAAACAGAAAGCTGCTTTGCACTCTGATCTTTAAATGACCTCAATTACATCATATAAGTACAGCAATTCCGCATAACTAAACCTGCTTAATACGTCTGTTTTCCATAAAATATCTCTCTCCCTGGTCTTGGCTGCATAATGTGAAATAAAATTGTGTCACAAACTGATATCTGAAAGAAAATAGCTTCAACCTGCATTCTTATTACATTACCTTAACCCACATTTCATTTATATTGAAGCACCACCTAATGAATATTTATGAAGAGATTCAGTAGCACTCGCCCAATGAGAAAAATCTTCATGGTCTGATGCAAATTTACTTATTATTACAAAGATGTTACTTCTTCAAGGAACAAAAATGTCAGTCAGATAACATAAAAGCTAAAAACTATTTTGTGTTGAATTAAGGGGCCACCCCTATAAAAAGAGAAATCCCTGTATGTTATTTACATATTAAACCCAAATGACCACTGTGATGTGAAAATAATATGAGAAAATGGAACGTTTTAATTAAAAATCTACTCCAAGGATGAGCAAGTATTGCGCTTCTGCACTAATAACTTAATAGTACGTTGAATGAAAATACCTTATTGTATTTAAGGAGGCTAATAACTGGTTGGAATATAATTCTAAAACATACAACAATATGTGCCTTGTAGACAAATAGCTAATAAAACATAACCTTTAATGCATTTTAAAAATAAAAGATTCCCTACAAAGTCCTTATTTTACCCTACTAGAGAACCTACTCTCACCTGGCCAAAAGTAGGGTAACCGCCCCAGTGGGAACCTATCTCTTAATTAATACTCCTGTTTCACCTTGCACTCATAGTTACTTATATGCACATATAGAACTAAGGGAGACATCTATGAAGGAATGTGCTTCAAAGTGAATTGTTTTGTCTCATTTTTAGTTTATAATGCGCCTGAGTGTCCGAAAAAATTTTTTGTGCAATTACAAATGGAGTCTAAAGTTCGACGCGCCTCGCCTATGTGTTAGGCGCATTATGGAACTTAGGCGCATCAGTAATGCGCCAAACATGTATAAAGGCTATGCATAGGCTGGAAATAAAAGAAAAGTTATTAGAATAACATGTCAGTGAATAGAAACTATGGTACTGATCTTGCTTGGTGGACCACAGGTCCCAGCCAGACCTGTGGTTAGCTAGCTCTTGCTGTATGCAGAATAAAGGGTGAGAGCAGCAAAAATAAATTTCAAATTTAATGTAGTAAAGATTGAAAAATCTGAAAACAACATCAGTGGGTTATTTAATGTAAAACTGGTTTTAGATTCTATTAAATTTAAATGCATTTTATAGGAGGTATTTTTGGGATATTATATATTTTTATATTCATTTTATATGATAACTTTTTAAAATTAAATTTAAATAATGTAATTATTTATAGTTTGATAATTATCATAAATTACTTTTAATTATTGTACTGGTGTAAGTTGAGAAATAAGGGACATTTTTTTCCCTAACAGCAAATCTAGCTCTACTTCGACTCCTCAGGTTCAGACAGACTACATTGAAATAGGTCTGCCTGTTTGAGCAGTAATGTGCCTAGCTTTGCCGAACCACATTGATATATGTGTCTAATATTACGAATGTGGTGCGACACGGCCAAGAACACCCCCAAAATGCCCCCTCATGTTAGGCGCATTAAAAAGTGGTGTCTCACGAACAAGGCGCCTAACACATTCATTTGGTGCATTAGACATTGGAGCCGGGTCATTTAGGCGCATTTTACGCCAGAAAAGGGTGAAAAACTCAATCATACATGTCTCCCTAAGTGTACCAGATACAGACAGGGGAAGGGTGAAACAAAATGGCAAATAGGTAGCTTGGCATCAATATTTACAGTACATGCAAAAAATACTATAGTCTGTTGGTGTTGGTGGAAGTTATATTTTTAACGGTACCATTTCAATTATAACAATGTATACAGGAACCAAAAATAATTTCTTTGTGAGGTGGAACTGGAAATAAATTGCAATTGCACAATTTTTGGGGAGGTTTCGTTTTTGTGGATCATGTGGTGTAAATAGTATGTTATCTATATTCTGCACATTGGAACAACTTAGGTGATAGTAAATAATAAGTAAAGCTATACAAATTAGTTATTTTCCAAAACATAAAAAAAAAATTAAAAAAATGATCGCGTTGCATCACCATTTTCTGAGACCAATAACTTTTGTATTTTTCCCATCATTAAAACTATTTAATGACTTATTTTTTGTGAAGCGAATTTTAGTGTTTTATTGGTACCAACGTGGGGTATTTGTGCCTTTTTGATCCCTTTTTAATCCATTTTTCTGGGAGGTAACAAGACAATGAAACTCCAAATATGGCATTATTATTATTTTTTTACAGTGTTCACTGTAAGACAAATAGCATGATGCAGCAATACCAATCATGTTAATATGTTTTATTGTTTTTTATATGACAACTTATATCTTTTACTATATTTCTTGTCCCACTAGTGTACTTGCAAATGTGATCGCTTGTACTATATTCTGCAGTTCTGATGTACTGCAGTATATAACCATTTAACTGATCTCCTGTCATCCCATAGTGAATTTGTTCTGAGATGAGGTACTTTTAGGCCTCGTTCACATGGCTTATTTGGGCACGGATTGGCGCCGTACTCTGCGCCGGATTTGCGCTTCAGTACGGCGCCAATCCATCCCTGTCATTACGGTAATCCACTGCTCTCATAGAGAACAGTGGATTCCGTCGCTCCTTCCCGCTCGGCGAATCCGCCGGGCGGGGAGAAACTGACATGCACATTATTTACGGCGCGTACGCGGCTAAACAATGCATTGTCTATGGGGCCGGGAGCGGCGCCCCCGCCGCGCTCCGGCCCTGCCCCCGTCCCGCCCCTTATTCACGGCGGATTTGTGAGCGCACAAATCCGTCGGGAATAAGCCGTGTGAACACGGCCTTAGGGAGGTGTTGGAAATGTGAGGATTCGAAGACATTTGTTTTTTCAGAGACGAGTAGAGGCCAGGAGAAGTCGTGGTGGTGGTCTGGACCGGAAGGAGAAGGACAGTGAAAAGGAATGAAATCTCCTATGAGTCAATGGATGTAACTACACTGGAATCACTGATACATCATCAGGGCACCTGTGTATAATTGCTATCTACCACAATACGGTCAATGTATTGGTCTTTGTATACTAATCTTTATTCAGTAGTAGTATAGTGGTATTATTTAGTCACTATGTAGTGGTAATACATGTGAACAAGCACTGAACCAGCTTTACTGGGATGGTTGTTGGAGTAATAACATTGAATTTGTACTGGTACAGATATAATGGTACTAAGCTCTAATTTTACAAATAGCCATGTTTCATTCTGACCAATTTTTTTGATGGCAATCCTTGTCCTCATTGCTGACTATTTCGCTACTGCATCAATGCTACAGCCACTGTTCTGTGATCAGTTTAGACACCACAACCTGAAAAGTTTTTTGCATCAAAATCAATTTCTCATTGAGTGGTGTCCCCTGAAACAAGTACTAAAATATACTGTACCTTCTGAAATAAGCAATACAGTTTATTGTGCCTCCAGAAATATATAGTACAATAAACTGATTCCCTAAACATATATTATACTTGATTACTCTCCAGGAATGTCTGGGGGACTTATACAAAAAGAGGATTTCTCTTGGAGTCCAGAAAATAATGGCAAATAATTTGGGTGCGGTGTGGGCTCAGAAAATGTGGCAGCACCATCTACAGCAGGAATCACTTGTAATTTATACCTAGGCTCCCATTGGCCAGGATCAGACCTAACTCCAGACTATTTAACACGCTAGAGGCTGCAATCAATAGCAGCCACAACATCTAGGTGGTTGACAGCAGAACGGGGCTCACTCTTATCATTATTCTTAGGGAAATAAAGACAATGGTGATAAAAAGGTTACAACCTCTGAGATTAAGGATTCCTCTAATCCTGCCATGCTTAGGGGCCTGCACTGCAAATGAAGTTGTGAATTACAGCTCCATTTTTAGAGCAGTTTCAATGCTGCAAACCTCTCCTTACTGCCGTCACACCAAAAGACATCGCTGCGGACTGGGGACCTGCACTGCCCACAGTCAAGAGATGGTGGGAGATTATGGTGGATATTAATGATATAATATCCCTTATGAAAATTTAATGTAAATAATTATATAATAAATGCAAAGCACATTGCCATGTCTGTAAATGTCCCGACTCTCTATATTATTAAGTGTATCAGGAAGCAAGCAGACAGCACATTAGATGAATACAGAGCTGTGATTAAACTGAGACAGGTAGATTAGTGCAGTACTGATTAATAATGAACTTTAGTGAGGTCTTGGTTGCACAGATTCTGTATTCCTGAAGAATAGTGGTAAGCTGTGTTCTCATTATAGGTGATGTGTATTGAACAAACATATATTCCTTTTTTCTTTGGGTTGGAAAGTGACAGATATTGGCTTATCCTCCAAAGAGAAGCTTTCTACATTTTCAATCTTGATTTCATTACACCTACAGGCTTAAATGCTGAGCTGTTGAGCTTGCTTTATGGAGCATAGGATGTAATGACTGGCTGTCCATAAAACTATATTGTGTGCATCTAGTTGTTACAGCATTTTCTTACCTGCTAGCATTCAATATTTATTCTGTATTATTGTATTTCTTATATTATGTTTGCCTTTTTATTGCATTGTATTAGTCTATTAAAATATTGTATAGGAGTTATTTTTAGGGCACACCAAATTTAGAGTGTTGTACAAGCTGTATCTTCAGTGATGTTCCATGAAATGATATAATACAATATTTAAAAAAATGTGAGAGGTGTACTCACTTTTGTCACTTTTGTGAGCTACTATAGATATATATGCCCTCAAAATAACTCAACACACAGCCATAAATGTCTAAACCACTGGCAACAAAAGTGAGTACACCCCTGAGTGAAAATGGCCAAATTGTGCCCAATTTCCAATTTTGCTAACACCATATCATGTGACTCGTTAGTGTTACAAAGTCTCAGGTTTGAATGGGGATCAGGTGTGCTAAATTTGGTGTTATTACTCTTGTCCTATAACATACTGGTCACTGGAAGTTCAACATGGCACCTCATGGCGAGGAGCACAAAAACTAGTGTGGCTTGCCTACAGTCAAGCATGGTGGTGGGAGTGTCATGGTTTAGGGCTACATGAGTACTGCTGGCTGTGGGGAGCTACAGTTCATCGAGGGAACCATGAATGCCAACAAGTACTGTGACATACTGAAGCAGAGCAAGATACCCACCCTTCTGAGCTGCAGGTCAGTATTCCAGCCCCAAACAAACCCCCAAGATGACCATTGCCTTGCTAAGAAAATGAGGGTAAAGGTGCTGGACTGGCCAAGCATGTCTCGAGACCTAAACCCTATTGAGCATCTGTGAGGCATCCTTAAATGGAAGGTGAAGGACCGCAAAGCCAGTTCTGCGATGTTGTTAGGGAGGAGTGGAAGAGGATTCTAGTGGCAACTTATGTAGCTCTAGTGAACTCCATGGTAAAAGGAGTAAAGGCAGTGCCTGGAAATAATTGTGGCCACACAAAATATTGACACTTTGGGCACAATTTGTGGATTTTCACTTAGGGGTGTACTCTTATTTGTTGCCAGCAATGTAGACATTGATTGCTCTATGTTGAGTTACTTTGCGGACACACCAAATCTACAAGCTGTACACTGACTACTTTGTATTGTATTAAAATGTCATACATTATGAAAAGATATAATACAATATTTTCAAAAATGTGAGTACATCTCTGTTTTAACCTGCTGATGACACTCTGTGACACTCTAGGCTCAGTGACCACTTCCGTCAAAGAGCATACTACTTGAGCCTCACAGTGGCGATGTACTGTTAAGCAATTGTAAGGTGTTATCTTGGTCTTTTTTTTAATGAACAAAATGAGACCATCTCTTAACTTTAGAATGCACATGTCCAATTGTTTATTGTTTCAGTACTTTTTGCACAACTTTGCTTATTGGAAAAATTCACAACAGGTGTTTGATCGCTGAATCGCCCAATAAGTTTAGGGGCACAATTTGAATTGGGATTTAAATAGTTGTCCTCATCATACTGTTCACATTTTGACATCATGAGACCAATATAACCAATATAACAATTAATTAACAGTACCTCACCATTTCAAGGCTTCAAGCAGGATGCTCTCAGACGAAAGTGGCCACTGAGCTTAGAGTGCACAGAGTGTCATCAGCAGGTTGCAACACAGATACAGAGAGACTGGAAGAGTCACAGTAAGTCAAAGAAGTGGACGTCATTTGGCTACATCACACAGATGATGACCACTTCATTGTAAACTATGACTTGTGGAACCGGATGATCAATGCCACACAACTCTAAGCACATTTAAGAGAGAGGCAACCAAGTGTTACATCAGACCATTCATAACCGTTTACATCAGCATGTTCTGTGTGCTAGACAACCTGACCATACCACCAGGCACAGGCATCAATGTTTTGCATGCTGAGAACATCTACGCTGGACGAGGGACCAGTGGTCCTCAGTGCTTTTCAGTGATGAAAGTCAATTCACTCTGAATAGAAATAATGGCCACCAACAATGCTGTAGACATGAAGGAGAGCACTATGCATTAGCCAGGTTAGGTATCGGTCAGGTACTCATGACAATTATCTAGGCCGCAGTCCATGCTGATGTAAATGGTTATGAATGGTCTGACGTGGCACTTGGTTGCCTTTCATCTCCCTTAAATGTGCATGGAGTTGTGAGGCATTCATCATCTGGTTCTGCAGGGCATTGTTTACAGTGAAGCCGTCATCAGTGTGTAATGTAGCCAAAAGATGTCCACTTCTTTCCCTTTCTGTGACTCTTCCAGTCTCTCTGTATCTGTGATAAAACCTGCTGATGACACTCCGTGACACTCAAAGCTCAGTGGCCACTTCTGTCTGAGAGCATCCTTCTTGAAGGCCCTTTCAATGGCGAGGTACTGTTGATCAATTGTTTAAAGGGGTTGTCTTGGTCCATGATGTCACAATGTGAGCAGCATGATGAGAGACTGCTTTGGACCCTTTTCACACGGCTTAAATGGGGTGTATTTCGTTCCGTAAAATTAAGCGCTGAAGTGCGCAAAATTTTTGGGCCCGAAAACGGCCCATTCATTACGGTAATCCACAGTTCTCTTAGAAACTATGGATTTCGTCAACCTCTTCCCCGCTCGGCGAATCCGGTGGGCGGGAGATAATTTGACATGTCACTTTCTAGGGCATATACGCGCCGCTAGTAAAAGAATTGTCTATGGGCCGGGAGGTTTTTCCGCCCCCCGCTCCAACCCCCCCCCAAAGGCGTAATTGCAGGACGTAATTACGTCCCGCAGTTAAGCCGTGTGAACCTAGCCTTAAACCCCATCCAAACTGATCCCCTAAATGTATTTAGTGATTCAGTGATCAAACACCTGTTATGAATTTTGCTATTAAGCTCCTTGTTAGAGATAAGCAAGTTCTGCAACAATTAGCACTTTCAAACCCCCCAGTTTTCATGTTTTACACTCGCTCCTTGGGGAAGTGGTGGGTTAATATGGGTGGTGTGTTGATACATTAGTCAGGGAGTTCACATTGGTATTATGATGGGTTGGTAGTACTTTAATTAAGATATAAAATAAATATCAAGATCAATACTATCTGTTGAATATTAGTTCTGAATGTAATCATAGATTCACTGAGATTTATTTTGTTACCTATTGATTGATTATACCACTTTTTTATTCAATAGCTTAATTTTTTGTGGTTTAAATAGTGTTTTGTTTCTCTTTGTTGTTGCAGTCTAATTAATTTAATATATATCATTAAATTACTGATATTTATTTTGATTAGTTGGTCATTATAAAGTTTGACTGAAAACATGTATAACATATAGCAGGCATTATAACAGAAATGCAGGGCTGGTGGTAATTTCTACCTTGAATTAGAACCAGACCTGCATTGATTAGCTGATTGTTAGGGTGGAAATAGCAGTTTCATAGTTTCATAGTTTGTAAGGCTAAAAAAAGACAAGTCGTCCATCTAGTTCAGCCTGTTGTGGTAAGGTGTTGATCCAGAGGAAGGCAAAAAACCCCCAAAGAGGGGAGAAGCCCAATTTTTCTCATTTTAGGGAAAAAATTCCTTCCTGACTCCAATCTGCAATCAAAAAAATCCCTGGATCAATGACCCCTCTCCTGAATCCAGTCACTAAAACTTGTTAATTAATTACGCCTCCCGAAATGAATCCAAACCCTTTTTGAACTTGGTTATTGAATTCACCATGACCAGGTCCCTCTGGCAAGAATTCCATAGTTCCT
>JAODAL010024034.1:0-61418 GCA_025379985.1 Phyllomedusa bahiana | reverse complement strand
TTTTTTGTTGGGAGGAGAAAACAAGTCAGAAAAAAAAGATAGGCCTCTGTGTTAAGGGATTAAACCGTCCTCCTCATCCTGCTGTTCACATTGTGACATCATGAGGCCCAGACAACACCGCACAATTGATCAGCAGGACGCTCTCAGACGGAAGTGACCACTGAGCTTAGAGTGTCACAGGATGTCATCAGCAGGTGGTATCAGAGATACTGGAAGAGTCACAGAAAGGCAAAGAAGTGGATGTCCTTTGTCTCCATCACACCCAGATGACCGCTCCATTGTAACCAATGCCCTGCGGAGCTGGATGATGCCGCACAACCCCAGGGATGTTTAAGGGAGTTGAGAGGCCCCAAGTGTCACGTCAGACCATTCATAAGCGTCAACATCAGCGCAGTCTGCATGTTAGATGACCTGACCGCACCACCAGGCACAGGCATCATGGTCTGAGCCAGGGAGCATTTACACTGGATGAAGGACCAGTGCTCCTCAGTGTTGTTCAATGATGAATGTCGATTCACTTGGAGCAGACATAATGGCGCCAACGATGCTGGAGACGTCAAGGAGAGCACTGTGCATCAGCTGGGTCAGGGTGTGTTCAGGGAGAGCGCTGTGCATCAGCCAGGTCAGGTACCGGCGAAGGAGAGTGCGGTGCATCAGCGAGGTCAGGTACCGGCCAAGGAGAGCGCTGTGCATCAGCCAGGTCAGGTACCGGTCAAGGAGAGCACCGTGCATCAACCGGGTCAGGTACCGATCAGGGAGAGCGCTATGCATCAGCCGGGTCAGGTACCGGTCAGGGAGCGCGCCATGCATCAGCCAGGTCAGGTCCTGGTCAAGGAGAGCGCCGTGCATCAGTCGGGTCAGGTAGGTAGGGGGAGCGCTATGCATCAGCCACAGATGAGCCTTTGGGGGTGTTACAGTGTGGGCAGGTGGGTCTAGTCCACTACACTCTGCACTTTCTCCAGACCTGAACCCACTAGAAATCCTGTGGGATTAGCAGAGTCGCCTTGTAGAAGCTCCTGTACCTGTGAACCTCAATGACCTGAAGGGCACCTTCAAGAAGAGAGGGAGCAGAAGACATCATTGTTGAGCTGTAATTGATGCTCCAGGCCACAGGACAAGTTTTTGAGACAGTGAACTATTTGGATGGTGTAGATCTTGCTCTGTTGGTGGCTTTTGCTCCATGAAATTGTTTGAGATGAGAAAATCAATATTATATGCTATGACTTCCATGGCTACAGGAGAAAATATCATTAGAGCCAGAAATTGTTACAGTAAATTTCAGCTGAAATCCAAGTATCCCCAACTTTTTGTGAGTAGTGTGGACACGGGGACACAATTGTTTCCTTTCGGTTTAAAAAAGAAGCTCCCACACTGATCACTGAGATTACTGAAAATTGAGGTAATGACAAATGTAAATTTACTGATAATCAAAAGATGAAAATCAGACATCGCTTCTGAATTGTGGTCCATTCGAAAAATGTAAAAAAAATAAAAGCAGCCAGGACATTATTATTATTATTAACATTTATTTTAAAGCGCCATTGATTCCATGGCACTGTACATTTGAGGGGGGTCACATACATGATATGTCAAGTGAGTACAATAATGACAATGAATGACGTATAACTGGTACAGAGGGAGAGAGGACCCTGCCCGCGAAGGCTTACAATCTACAAGGAGGAGGGAAGAGACAGGAGGTGAGGGGCAGACATGTTTGTGGGGTAGTACAGTGGCAGCAGGGTTATTGTAGGTTATAGGCAATCCTGAAGAAATGGGTTTTCAGGTTGCTTTTGAAGTGGTGAGAGTGCAGAGAGTCTGGTGTTGTGGCAGTGCATTCCAGAGTGTGGGGGAGCGCGAGGGAGCTTGGAGACGTTATGTGAGGAGTGATAAGAGGAGAACAGAGAAGAACGTCCTGTGAGGAGCGGAGATTGCGTGAGGGAGATATCTGGAGATTTGGGCAGAGATGTAGGAGGGGAGAGGGTTTGGAGAGCTTGTAGGTCATGGTTAGCAACTTGAAATGAATTCACTGAGCTATTGGTAGCCAGTGAAGGGATTGACAGAGGGGAGAGGCAGAGGAGTAGCGAGGAGAGAGGTGGATAAGACGGGCACATAATGCAGTTGCCATAACTTCATACATTGTTGCACAACCTTCTGAGGCAATCACTGAAAAACAAAAATTTTTATAACTCACAATGAGACATCTGCCCCTTTCCACAGGTATTCGGCCCACTCCTCATGCTGCAGCTGTCCACAGGTATTTTGCCTCTCATTCTGCTCCAGCTGTCCACAGGTATTTGGCTGACTCCTCGTGCTCCAGCTGTCCACAGGTATTTGTCCCACTCTCCGTGCTCCAGCTGTCCACAGGTATTTGTCCAACTCTCCGTGCTCCAGCTGTCCACAGGTATTTGTCCCACTCCCCATGCTCCCCCTGTCCACAGGTATTTGGCCCACTCCTCGTGCTACAGCTGTCCATAAGCATTTGACCTACTCCTTACTCTTCAGCTGTCCATGGGTATTTGGCCCAATCCCCGTACTCAAGCTGTCCACAAGTATTTGGCCCACTCCTCATGCTCCAGCTGTCCACAGGTACTTGGCCTCGCCTCTTGCTCCAGCTATCCACAGGTATTCAGACCACTCCTCACTCTACAGCTCTCCACAGGTATTCAGCCAACTCCTCATGCTCCTGCTGTCCACAGCCATTTGGCCGACTCCTCGTGCTCCAGCTGTTCACAGGTATTTGGCCTTTCCTCCTGCTCCAGCTGTCCACAAGTATTTGGCCCACTCCTTGTGCTCCAGCTATCCACAGGTATTTGGCTCACTCCTCACTCTCCAGCTGTCCACAGGTATTCGGCCCACTCCTCACTCTCTAGCTGTCCACAGGTATTTGGCCCACTCCTCTTGCTCCAGATATCCACAAATATTTGACCCACTTCTCATGCTCCATCTGTCCACAAGTATTTGGCCCATTCCTCGTGCTCCAGCTGTCCACAGGAATTCGGCCCATTCCTCACTCTCCAGCTGTCCACAATTATTTGGCCCACTCCTTTTGCTCCAGCTGTCCACAGGGATTCGGCCTATTACTCACTCTCCAGCTGTCCACAGGTATTCGGTCTACTCCTCACTCTTTAGGTTAGGAGTTTACTTTCACCTGGTATTCCCTGTTCTTGACCGGTTCCAGTTTTTGTTAAACTCATCCTTGTAAGTAGGGGCTTCCCCTGTTTCTTTCCTGTCCAAGGCAATCTATGGTCTGTACCCCCAGTCTTCCCCTGTGTTCCATCCCACTGCACCCCAGTAGTAGCAGGAGCATCCCCAGTACTCATCCGTCACACACAAGTATATGCACCGTGCAGTGGGAGATTGTTCATTGTAGATGTCACACTGTATGGGAACCTCGGGATAACATACTACATCACAAAAATCAAAGGAATATGTGGCCACGTGAGCACTGGATGAGTTAAACTAAAAGGTGACCGTCCCTCTCTCCTTTATAATGGCCAATGATGGGTTCTGAACAAGGGTTAAGGCAACACGAGTACTCAGTGCCAGTAGGAGCAGCATCCACTTCATCTCCGGGTGCTGGAGCGATCTTACAGTGCAAAGCATGGATCCAGTTTGGCTTCCCTGCCACCTTGACAGATGTGGTTGTGGTCAGCAGGACTTGATACGGCCCTTCAAATCTCGGCTCTAGAGTTTTACGCATGAACTTCTTCACATAGACCCAATCACCAGGCTGTAGCTTTTGGGCAGCAACTTCTGAGTCTGGATTTGGACTGGAAGAGAAGACTCATAGCATCATTTTGTAGCTGCAACTGCTGGGGAAAATATGCACCTAGCCTTGGGGCACTGCCAAACAGAATCTCATAGGGCGTGGAAGCTAACTGTCCCCAGGGCGTGTATCTGACACTAAACAAGGCTATTGGAAGGCTGTCTAGCCAGGGCATACCGGTTTCTCTTGCAGCTTTAAGCATTCGTGATTTCAGAGTCCTGTTCAATCTTTCCACTATCCCACTGCTCTGAGGGTGATAGGGGGTGTGGAAGGCTAGACTGCTTCCAAGGGCTGTCCAAATGTCCTTCATCAGGGTGGCTGTAAATGCTGGTCCCTGGTTACTTTCAATCACTTCTGGTACTCCATATCGACATGCTACTTCGGTAAGCAGTTTCTTGGCTGTGGTTCAGACTGTGATGTTGGTGATGGGGAATGCCTCTGGCCATCCTGAAAACATGTCCACAACGACGAGGGCATATTCGTATCTTCCTGACTTGGGCATCTCCATTTGATCAATCAGGATCTTTTGGAAAGGGTGGAGAGGCTTTGCCAGATGTTTTGGTGGTACTTTTACTGGCTTCCCGGGGTTGCATTCAGCACAGGTGACACAAGCTCTGGTGAAGGAGTCCGTGAGTTTGGAGATTCCTGGTGCTAGGTAGTACTTGTCAATCAATTTGTTCATCAAAGTCTTAGACAAGTGTCCCAGCCCGTGTGCCCACTGAACATCTGCTGGATATAGGGACCTGGGCAGACAGGGGCATCATTCAACTCTGTAAATCTCATCTTCACCTTCATTAGCTCCTTTCTACTTTCAAGTTTTTTTTTTGTTTTTTTTTTCCTGCATCCGCTGCTTGTTGTTGCAGTTTGTATAGTAGACGCTTGGATGGAGGATCTGTGGTTGTTTCCTCTTGTGTGACCATAGTGGGTTTACAGTCATCCTTTAAGGCCGCTTCTTTTGCCGCTTTGTCAGCCTTGTAGTTTTCTTTTTCCTCCTCAGTGTTGAGTTTCCCATGTGCCTTCACTTTCAAGACAGCGACCTTCTCTGGCAGCAAGAGCACATCCATGAGTTCTCTGATGGCTTTCTCATGCTTGACTGGAGTCCCTGTTGCCGTCAGGAACCCTCGTGACTTCCAGATGGGGCCAAAGTCATGCGCCACTCCATAGGCATATCTGGAATCTGTGAAGATGTTGGCTGTCTTATCCTTACCCAGTCTGCAGGCTGTGGTCAAGGCCTCCAGTTCTGCTTCCTGTGCTGACTTGTGGGAGGGCAAACTTTTTGCCACCAATACAGCATCCACTGTTGTAACTGCATATCCTGTGTGATAGTGGCCTTGTTCGTCTGCAAACCTGGATCCATCCACATACATGACGTACTCTGGGTTTGTGAGGGGTTCGTCTGAGACAGATGGTAGATGGGATGTCTCCATCTCCATCACTTCAAAGCAGTCATCGGTGTGGGTGTCCTCATCTTTTGTCTCTCCCCCCTCCTCCATTCCACTCTCTTGAAAGCAGAAGGAGGGTAGCTGGATTTAGAATGCAGCATCTCATGAGTGTGACATTGTCCGGTATGAGGAGAGCACATTCGAGTCTCCAATGTCTGGCCACAGACATGTGCTTGGGTTGTGTCTGGTTTAGAATTGCAGAGATGTCATGAGGTGCCACCAGGATGAGGGAGTATCCAAGTACGATATCCCCTGTTTTGTCCAACAGCACTTGGGCTGCAAATACAGCTCGTAGACAGGAAGGTCCTCCCAGTGCAACTGGGTCCAGCCTCGCAAAGTAGTATCCAATTGGTCTGTTCCTGCCTGCATGGGCCTGCACTAGAACTCCTAGTGCATGTCCCTCCCTTTCTGATGCGAAGAGCTTGAAGGTCTTCTGGTAGTCAGGGATGCCTAGTACGGGGGCATTGGCAATAGCTGCTTTCAGCTTCTGAAAGGTCTCCAAAGCATTTTCATCAAGGTGGAAGGGGGTAGTTTTCACTGCCTCATACAAAGCTTGCATGAGAGAGGATGCCCCTGGAATCCAGAAGCAGCAGTAGGAGATTAGAGTAAGAAATGTCTGGAGCTGCTTGGCCCCTTGGGTATTTGAATTTCTTGTATTGTCTTCCTTTCAGTTGTGAGTTGTCTTGCTTGATTGACAAAGGCAGTGTCCTAGAAATGTCACCATTTGACTTTATTCAGAGAAACCCTCTTCTGTTAAAAACAGTAGGTGTGATTCAGAGGCTTCTTCTTGAAGCAAATAAGCGGTGGTCTCACTGTGCAGGTCATCCTCTGTCCCCAGTACCATGAGGTTCCCCGCTTTGGATGAGCATATATCCCTGGTATTTGCTTCCATGACTGGATATAAGGAAGTGGCGATGGGCACCACCATCTTGGTCCTGGATGCAGAAGTGTTGACCCCAGAAGGGGTGGGTGATAACCCCAGAAAAAAACAAAAAGTGACATCGGGTTTTCAGTAGGTTGTGAAAGAGGGGTAAAAGGGCAGAGTGGTTTTATAGGCGTGCTGGGGGGCGGCTGGTGGTTTGGGGCAGGGATGGTTGGACAAGATGGGCCCTCCTTGGGGTTTTGGGTCCCCCCGTTAAACAATTCTCTCTCCACCCCTGTTTTGCTCCCCACACACAGAAAAAAGTCCATGCCCCTTAAGGGTGATGGCACAGGACTCACATTGTCTTCATGATCAATAGGTCATGATACACATACAAAATGCCTTCCCTTTGTTGTTTTTTCCCATCCCCCCTTCTTCATATATGTGCTTTGCTGTTTTTACACCAAGCCCAGCCACGGCAACGGGCCCCCCAAGTCCTTCAGCTTTCCTTCTTTTCCCCAAATACTTTCTCCATTCTTCGCCAGACTCGGACCCCCTTCAGCAACTTTCATCAGATCCCTCATTCTGCGAGTCTAGGTCCCCCTTCCTCTGTCTTCCAGCAACTGCCTGACTCTGTCCTGAACTTGCTGTTTTCTATATCTATGAGCCACAGGATAAAATATGTCTGGTTGAACTGATTCTTTAAACTAAGGGCGACATGTATGAACGGGCTTTACGCCTGTTTTCTGGCGTACACTGGCCTCCCACCCCCAAAATCCCGCGGTGGGGACGCAGCGTTCGCCCTTTGGCGCGGCCGCTAAAGGGGCGGGCGTGGGCGCGGTGGGGCGCGGTTTTGGGTTCCGGGGCGGGGGGAACGGGCGCTCGTATAGAAAACAAACCCCCACTTAATCCGCCTGCCAAATCGCCCCCCCGGGCAGTCAAAAAACAGACCAGGTTTTTTTTTGGTTAAATCCCCCGACAGAGGCGAAGGGGGAAAGAGGATCGGAACATGCGAGGAAGCGGATGAAGATCGCGCAGAAATTGGGCGCTCCCCCCGTGAGCAGGGGAATGAATAGAAAAAAAATGCCTTTAAAAAGGGGGGGGGAAAAAACGTTTCAACAGAGAGCTGCACGTAAAAAATACACATAAAAAAAAAAAAAACATCACTTTTAAAAAACTCTAGAAGGCGTAATATCAACAAATATGATATTGCAAATTGCCGGGAAAAGACGTAATTAAAATTAAAAAACTATTCTCTTGGTGGCAAAAAACCCGGCCAACAGAATCGGAGCGACAGTGAACCTTAAAAAGCTATGGGGAAGAATTGACCATCAAAACCCCCGGCGGGAAATTAAAAATAAGAAAAAAAATGCTGAAAAGAGCTTTTGGGCGAGCTAGGGGGGTCTGGCTAGTCACCCAAATCAGAATAGGAGCGAAAAAGTCCCAATTCTAGCCTTGGAGAAGTGTAGCCCCAATCAGAACCCAGGGCGGGAAAATTAAAAATACAGAAAAAAGACAGAAAGGAGCTTTTGGTGAGTAGCGGGGTTCGGCAGTCAGCAATCGGGCGCGGTTTTTCCCCCCATTTATATTTTTTGGGGGAGCGCAAAAAATCTCGGCGCTCAGCGCCCGGGCATGAAGTTTTAAATCAAAAAATTATTTTTATTAAAGTGAAAAAACATTCTCAGATAAAGCCCAAAACCCCTTCTTTAAAAAAAAAGCAGTTAAAAACCCGAACAGCTTTTTGTCGCCGAGCCCCGGCGCTCTTGGGGAAATTCCATAGAGAAAATTCGGGAAAGCAGTATTAAAAATTTGTAAAGCTATTTATTGGTCGGCATAAACCACCCAATCAGAATAGGAGCGACAATGTCCCTTTAGACCCCTATGGAGGAGTTTGCCAATCAGAATGGGCGACAGTGGCCCATTCTATCCTATGGAGAAAAAGGGACCAATCTATTAAAAGGCGGGACAGTTAAAATACAGTAAAAAGGGAAACGGTGTTGGTTGAAGCGGGGGTCGCCCAGCTTAGCCAATCGAGGGAGCTGCTTTTCATAGGTTTATGGGGATAAAATTTTAAAAAGAGGCGCCGTAATTTGGAAAAATGGGGAGGCGGCGACGCTCTTGGGTTTTCTAAGAAATCTGGTTAAAAATGTACATGGTAAAAATCAAATTAATAAACTACAAGTTTGTGCGTGTGTATATAAAAAAAATTTTAAATGGGGCTCAAAATTTAAATTTTGAAATCAAGAAAATCATGTTTATTTCTTTATTTTCGATGCACCATATAGGGTCCTTGGCTACGAAAATAAAGAATTTTTAATTGATTTTTTTTGATTTCAAATTTTTATTTCGTTGCCCCAAAAATTTGATTTTTTTTTTTACACATCGGCCCCCAAACTTCTGTAGTGTTATAATTTTTATTTCAGCCCCTGTCGTTTTATAAGATTTTCATTTGAAAAAAAATAGGGGTCACTGCTTCCCATTGGTCCAATTACGGGACCCCTTTTAAATTTTTGTTTTCCCAAAAAGAACTCTTTTGAAAGCAGCTCGCGCTCTGATGGCTAAAATGGACGAGCCCCGTGCTTCAACCAATCGCCGTTTTGCCCTTTTTACTGTTTTTTGAAGCGCCTTTGATATGATTGGTCCTTTTTTCCATAGGATAGAATGGGCCCCTGCGCCCTTTTCTGATTGGTAATTTCCCAATAGGCTTAAAGGGACATTGGGCCCAGATTGGTGGTTTTGCCACAAAGAATTTTTCTTTGAAATTATGTCTTTCCGGAATTTTTCTTTGGGGGAATTTCCCCTATTACGCCGGTTCGGCGGCGAACCGTTGTTCGGGTTTTTTGCCCATTTTTTTTTAAAAAAGGGGTTTGGTCTTTTTTGAGAATGTTTTCACTGTATAAAAATAATTTGGTTTATTTTAAAACTTCTGACAGCGGCGCGGCGCCCGAGATTTGAGTGCCTCATTCTCCATAGAGTATAATGGGGGTGGGGAGTCGCGTTGATTGGGGGGATGCCAAACCCCCCGCTGTAGCCCCAAAAAGCCCTTTTTGTCTTTTTACTGTATTTTGAAATTTTCCCGCCCCGGTTCTGATTGGTTACCTTTCCATAGGTAGATTTGGGGCTTTTTTGGGTCCTATTCTGATTGGCTGAGATGCCAAACCCCCCTTATCTAGCCAAACAGCGTTTTTAGCAATTTTTCTGTATTTTGAACAGTCCCGCCGTGGATTTGATTGGTGTAAATTCCAATAGGGTGAATGGGACTTTGTGCTGTATTTGTTGGTCTAAAAATTTTCTAGCCTGAAGGGACTGGTCGCTCCTTTTTGTTGGTGAGTAGCCAAGCCCCCGTTTTTCAGCCCAACAGCGTTTTTAGTTTTTTTTGTTTTTGAAAAAATCCCCCCCGGGATTTGATTTGGGACAAACCTGCCCCATAGGTTTTAAAAGTTCAGGGCACTCCTTTTGATTTGGGGGGTTTTGGCGACCCCAAAGAGAATTGGTTTCAGAATTTGAAATACTGTATTTCCCGGCCCCCTTTTCCAAAATCTAATTCTTGATTAGGATTTGGAAAAATGATTTTTTTTTTATGTATTTTTTTTTTTTTGTTTCGTTTTTCCTGGAATGTGCGTTTATAAAGGCGTTTTGGATTCTAATCCGCACTGAATGTGGGTTTATTCTCGCCGCTCCAGCCTGTCTGAGGAACAGATTTTTTCGGGCAGCCCGACGGCGCCTAAAACCCGAAATTTCGCCCCCCAACTGGGGAGGGGCGCCGGACTTTTCCCCGCATGTATGAGGGCATTCCCCGGACGGCGAAACTTGGCGCAGCGCCGACAGCGCCCATGTCCCCCCCTGTGCCCCACGCACTGGCGAGGCGCGGCGGATTTTCCCGCTGTTTGATTCACTATCCCGGGGACAATCTAGACGAGCGCCGACTTGCTCAAATTTCCCCCCCCTGGCCCCCAGGCACGGGGGAGTTTACATGATATGTATGAGGCGGCCCCTACGACATAAATCGGCGCGATTCCCCCGGGAAAATGGGGGGAAAGGTGCGCCCCGACCCGGCGGATTCATCATTCCCTAAATTCTATGTTCTTATGCTTCTGGGCAAATGTGGGAGACTCGAATCTAAATTCCTTTTCCCCGCAAAGCCAGGGTGGCATGTCACCCGTAAATTTGATAAGCTTGACTCTTGTGTTAACCTTTATCTCCCTTCATCATTCAAACCAATCTTAAACCCGCTTTTCACAAGGGTAGGAATTACAAAAAGACAGTATCAAAAATTTGAGCTACTGAGCTCGGGGACCGCTGATTTCCTTTTTCTTTCCCCTGAGAAAACTGCCTCTCTGGCATCTAACCCAGGAGTTTTTTTTTACCAAAAAAGGGTGTGTGCCTAATGGCTTTAAAATCGCTTTCCCGAAGGTCTCCCCGTCGGGGTCTCACAATACTCAATGTAGTGGGGTAGACATACACACCAAAATTGATGAAGGAAGGATAGTTTATTTACAAAGCAAATAGATTATGCCAGTTTTCTCATAAAGTGGAAAGTAATTTGATTGTTATGCACGAATTCAGAAAGGAACAACAAGAGCAATTGAGGGAGTTTTTCACTGCATGCGTTTTGGGAGCGCCTTTTTCAAAACTTAGAATTAAAAAATTGATACGGGGAAGTATGCAAAATACTGGCAGTGATAAAAGGGGAAGAAAAAGGGGGGGATAAGGGAGAGAAGGGAAGCAAAATAGGAGGGAGATGTAAGGGGATCAAAAAGTTAAAAAAAGGGAAAGAAGAAAGGGGTAAAAGAAAAGTATAAGGGGAAAGAGAAGAAGATAAAAAAAGGGGGGGAGGACAAGGAACAAACAGAGTAATATAAGGGTAAAAAACAAAGAATATACCTGTGGTAGGTAAAAGTAAAGTGGTAGGGAGAGCGCAGAAGCGAGGATTTAAAAGGGGCGGGTGAGAGAAAAAAAAACATAGTGAGTGGACTAACGAAAATGGATAAAGGGAGGTGGATAATAAGGGATAAGTTACCTGTAGGTAAGGGGAAGTCCGTATCAAACGGCAAGGAAGTGCTAAGGGGATAAATAGGAGAACCACATGAATATGAGGTACAGAGACTGAGGGGAAGGGACTGTAAGAACAAAATCTATACCTAAAGCCAGCGAGAGAAATCCGGATCGCGTCTGGGAAGCAGGAGGAGCGGTACAGTGAAGAGAGACACCGGGACACCTTAAGAAGGCATCCGCGTGGGAAACCGGAAATCCACCCGTGCGCAGAGAGGACAAGACGGCCAAAAAGGGCAAGGGCAGAAACTGATGAGACTGGGCATGCGTGGACGGGAAAATGGTACGACAGGTAGTAAGAATGTAACAATATAAAGAATCATGTGGAGTATATTACAGAAGGAAAAAAGGTGAAAAAAAGATAAAAAGGAGGGAGAGGAAGAAATAAGGTGATGGGGAATGTAAGGTAGAATCAAAGGAATGAATAGACAATGTAGTCATACCAGGGGATGTAAATAGAGGAAGAACGGAAAAAAGAAAAGGTACTTGTTGGTAAGGATTGAAAAGGGGGGAATAAAACGTGAGAAAAAGGGGAGGAATAGGAGTAAAGGAAAACAGTAAATGGCAAAAGGAGGAGAAGGGAAAGAGAAAAAGAAAAAAAAGTGAAAAAAAGGAAAAAAGAGGGGGAGAAGAGGAACCGGGGGGATCACGATTGAGTCCAAATGGTTCCAAGGTGGATAACGTATGTATCCAAAAACGTTCTCTGCAAAGTAGTTGACTGAACCGATTGCCCCCTCTTCTGGGGGTGGGAACATGTTCAATGACCTGAAAGCGAAGTTGTGCTGGAGATTTGGGTTTCTTTATTTAAATGGGCTGTATGGTGTGTTGTGTTATGAAACGAAAAGGTGGTTTGTGCTTGGAGATCCGTTTTTGGGGTTGTGAGGTTTTACCCCCGTACCCCCGGCGCACGGCCTTGAAGGAGGTAATTAAAAATTTGATTGAAAAGTAAGTATCCATTGATGGGGTACTTTTTTCCCGATGAGAGGGGGGGTAAAAAAATTCTCCTTTGATTACAGAGGAGCATTGGGCGCAGGATAGGCAAGGGAAATTCTTTTTGTGTATTAAGAAATGTCTTACATAGTTAGTACATAGTTACATTGTTACATAGTTAGTACGGTTGAAAAAAACCGGGTTTTCCCATGGGTTTTAAAAACCAAAGGGTGGGGAAAAAATGTGGGGGTGGGGGAGAGAGAAAAGGGGACTTCAATACACCCTTCCCCACGGGTTTAAATTTTCTCCATGGAACCCAAAAAGGCAATAAACCCAAATCTGTTTCCCAGTGGGAGACCCATATTTTGGGAAAAACCGGAGCCTCCCCCAGCCAGGCCCCCAAAATTTTTTAAATTGGCTTTTGAAACGAAATTTAAAAATTTTTTTAGTTCCGGGGGTTAGGTATCAAAAGCCTTTCTTGAAAACCCTCACCTTTTTCCTGCATTGAAACAGCTTCTCGGGGTTTTCCCACAGATTACAGGGAAAAAATCTTTTTCCCTCGGGAAATTAAAACCCTTTTTTTCTCTGTCGAAGGGGAATTTTTCCCCTTTGTTCTTTGGGGGGGCTTTAAATTTGAAATTTTTTTTCCCCTTACTTTTTGTGGGGAAAATTTTTATTTATTTTTAAATTAATCATGCCCCCAACAAACCCGTCTTTTCCCCAAAAACAAAATATGTTAAAATTTTTTCAAACCCTTCCCCTTTTACTAAGAGCTCCATTTCCCTTTAAAAGTTTGGTTGCCCCTTTCTTTTTACTCTCTCTAGCCCCCAAAAAAATTTCTTTTTCTTTTTAAAGGGGCCCCGAAATGAACAGCAAAATTCTAAGGTTAAAGGACCCCACCATATGTTTGTAACAGGGTAGAATTATTTCCCTTGTTAAGCGATTTTGGACTTTTAAAACGCGCCCAATATTTTTCCCAAGGGCTGTTTTTGTGTCTTTTATCTCAAAGAACCCCCAAGATTTTTCCCCAAACAAGCGTTTCTCCAAGTTTTTCCCCCCCTAGGAAATATGTTTGCTTGTAAAATTATTTTACCCCATTTGGGGCAAAAACCTTTAAAACTTTTTTATCCAATTTAAAACCCCCTTTTGCCAAGGGGGATCCCAAAAGAAACTCGATTGCCCCAGGTTTTGCTTGAAAAATTTTTGAGCATCGTCCATAGATTGCCCCTACCTGCTTAGCTTGGTTTTTTAATTCTGCAAAAAAATTGGGAAACCGTCCCTATTGCCCCCTTTCCTCTATATCTTTAAAAAAACCCTTTTAAAATAAGAGAGGCCCCCCTAATATGGGGGCCCACCCCCCATTCAAAAAACCGGGGGAAACCACTCAGGTGGGGATTTCATTTACCCTTAGCCCAGTTTTTAATCCAATTACCCCACTTTTTACCCTTAACCCCCAAATGGTTTCTAGTTTACCAAAACAAACGCTTTGAGGGAAAAGGGGCCAAAATCCCTTTTGGGAAACCCAAAACAAAACATTTTACCCAACACCCTGCCCCCGCTATCCAGACTTTTAAACCTCTTCTTTTAAAACAGATCGGGATTGGTCGGGAACCGCTTTTTGTCTGCTGTTTGTATTTTGTTTGGGTTGGCCAAAAAATCGCTTTAAAAAGTGGTCCAGAGTTTTTTGTCAAAATTTGAAGCACTGGAGTGGAGGGTTTTGAAATTCGGGGATGGAGGGATTTTTGGGGGAGGGGGAAAGCCCCAATCCCTACGAATGTTTGTTAAAACCCACTTTAGGGCTAAAGGGGAGGGGTATTTTTGGTTTAAATTAGGGACCCTGGGGGAATTTTAGGAAAAAGAAGATTGTGTAGATGGCAAAGAGTTATCAGTGGAATAAAGTAGGTCAGAGCTGTAACCTTGCTCGGTAAGGCGTTGGGCCATAGTTTTGAGACGAGTCCAGCGAGTCATTGGATCCTGTACAATGCGGTTTTATTTGGGTTTAAACTGAAAATCCCTGGTAGTGATTTTTTTGGGATTGGGTGGAAAGCTTTTTCTGGGGAAATGAAGAAGGCTGTTTTCAAGGGCTGTTTGGGGTTTTGGGATAGGGGGTCTGAGGAAGGGGGTTTCCAGGGAAAAAATCAATGATGATTTGGGAGTGTCCCAAAAAAGGGTTTATTTGGGGTCGGAGTTTTTTGAAAAGGTTTAAAAAGTAAAAAAGGAGAGATTTGGGTTTTATGTAAGCGTGGAAGGATAAAGTGGGTTTGGGGTGGGGCCCATTTCCCAAAAAGCAAAATATGTGTTAGTTACCGTAAAACATGTGATGACCTGTTTGACGGAAGGGGGTCCCTGATTGTAAAGTTTATTTGGGTTTAAAAAAGGCATATAATGTTGGCATAGGGGGGGGGGAACATTTCCCCCTTTGCCCGTGCCTTTGAATTTAAGAAAGGGAAATTTATCCCCCAACAAAAAAGAAATTTTTGAAAACCCCAAAAACAATTTTTAGTAGGGTTTAATGCAAAAAATTTTATGGATTGAGAGTCAAAATGGTTTTGTTCAAGAAATTGGGTTCCCAAAAGGGAGCAATACCCAGAGCTGTTCGATTTGACGTATAGAGGGTTGGGTTTTGTCCCCCTTGTGACTTTTTAGCAGGCCTGGGTGAAAAAACCCGGGAAATTTGGGAAAGTATTTTTGGACAGAAAGGGGGGTGTCAAGAAGAAAAGAGGGGTTTTACTTTTTGGAAACCCGGGGGAAGTGGAAATTTTTTTCCAAAAAAAAAAGGTTTTTTGGTGGGAAAGGGGTCAGTGGAAAACTAAAAAGGGGCTACCAGGGGGTTTTTTGGGTTTGGGGTTTTTTTGGGGTTTTTTGGAGATATAGAAGAAGGGGGTAAATTGGGGTGGTGGAAATTTGTGAGAAAAAAATGACCCGTTTTGAGTCGGTTTTTTGTGGGGAATTGGTGTAATTTTTAATTTGTCAGAAAGGGGGTTTTACTTAAAGGAAGGGTGGGGGGCTTGACTGAGGGGAATAAAGGTATCGGTTTTTGCCCGTTTGGCAAAAAATTCTTCTTAGTGTAGGCGGGGTTTTATCCCTGACTACCCCGGGGTTTGCCCCTTTTTGAAAAGGGTTTAATTTATGATGTCTTGGGGTTTTTTTTAAGGGGCATTTAATGCAAAAGGGGGTTTTTTGGTGAAAAGATTAGGGCCCGGGACTTTTAAAGGGGGCCCTTTCTTGTATATCGGGTAATAATTTGGCCAGATCTTTTTCAATGAGAAAAATAAATGTTTCTATAGGATGGTATTTTTTTGGTGGGTTGAAAGTAGACTTGGAGCAGAGGTGAAATTGAGAGATAGAGAAGGTTGAGGGAAGGTCTGGGCGATCCATAGTATGTAGGGTAGTATGTGGAGTTATGGAGTCATGGTGTTCTGAGAAATGGGCTTTAAGTCTGATAGTTCCCGTAGAATAAATTGGGAGGTTTTTTTTTTTTTTTTTTCTTTTTTTTAGTGAGAAGGTGTCAAAGAGGGTTTTGGGGCAAAAAGGGGTGGCCCTTTTTTGAGTACGGTCATTTTTAGTGGGTGAGATTTTTCGTGAAGAAATATTAAATACTTTTAAAATTTGGGCTCAAACCCGGGAGCGTTTTCTTTGCGTAATTTTTCCCCCGTGTCAAAAACTCCCCCAAGTAGTCCCTTTAAGTGTCGCCCTTTAAAATTTATCACGTTTCTTTGTTTTTGTTTTGCAGCACGAAAGTAGCCCATGTTCTTATCCCATGGGTTTTGTTGATTTGCTTTGTCCCACTCCTAAAGTGGTGGTTTTAATGCTGAGTTTTTGTTCAATGGATGTGATGGGGGCCTTTCTGAATCTGCTAATTTTGGGTTTGTAAAGTTTCGCCATTTTTCCCCTTTAATTTCTCATGTTGTTTCCTATTTGAATTCTGTGCCGTAAAACAAGGGTTTAAATTGGTTTCCATTTATGGAGCCAAACTGGCATAATAAAACTTGCTTTTGTAAATTTAAATTTTTGCACTTCCTTTAACCCAAAAATTTTTGGGGCCGGGTGTTTACCTCCCCCCCTTCTATTATTTATTGGTCTTGCGACCCTTTTACACCAGAGCACCCTCCTTATATTTCCTAATATGGGTGTGATGGGCTTATTTACAGTCTATGAAAAAGTTTGGGGCCCCCTTTTTTAATCTTAATCATTTTTAGTTCTTTAAAAATTTGGGTGTTTGCAACATCCATTTTTAATTTTGGGGTATATCTAATAAAATGATGGACAAAAGTTTTAAAATTTTTTGGATTGGAAAAGAGGTTTAAAGTTTCTAAACCCCAAAATGTGCAATTTTGCATTTTTTAAACCCAAATTTTGGGCTGGTGCAAAAAATTTGGGTTTTCCCTTAACATTTTATTGATTTGAAAATTCCTAACCCCACTTTTTTTTTGACCCTTTCTGAAACACAAACATTGGTTTTTTTAACCTCACTGGGGGTTTTGAACTTCATAGCCAAGTTTTATCCAAATGATGAGAAAAGGTAAATTTTAAAGGGGGCCAATTGCAAGTTTTGTTCTCCTATTTTTAAACTCCCTGTGAAGGGTGGCATCTTTTGGGGTCCTCAAAAACAACCCCTTTAAATGATCTGAAAAAAAAGTTTGGGGTTAAAAATAGTTGTTTTGGGGAAGGATACAAAAAATTGTCTAAAAGGGTTTAAAATGTCAGTTTCCACTGTGAGGGGAAAAAAAAGTAAGGAAATGGAAAAACCCCCAGGGACAGTTTCCCTTTTTTAAGCCCGAAAGGGGAGCCAAAAGAAAAATTTTCAGAAAGGTAGAGAAGGGAAAAATGGTGAGAAAAAGTCAAGGACAATCCACAGACCCCTCCAAAAAAAGCAAAGCATTTTTTCTTGCTTTCGGGGTGGTGTCCAAAATGTGCATCGGGTTTAACCCAAAACGCACACTTTGCACAAGGAGGAAATGTATGGGAGGGGGTTTATGCGAAAGAAGCCTGTTTTTTGAAAGCACGCCACAAACCCCAGTGCCTGAGGTATGCAAAAAGCCCCAAATTTTGGGCCCAAACCCGCTTCATTTTGGAAGAAGGGGCCTGTGGACTTTTGATGAAAAAAGATTTTAGTTTTTTGGTCATACAAAAAGGGGTTATGCCCTGGCTTTCCCCAAAAAACACAGCCCTTCCAAGAAAAAAAAAACTTTTTACCCCACTGTAAAAATTTTTTGGGGGGTTCCCCTTTATGCTTTGGGGGGTGGGGTGGCCAATGCCGCCCCGGGAAAAAATTGTTAAAATTTAGGGTCGCATGGTTTTAACTCAGTACGCAGTTCTTCCGAATAATGTACAAGAATCGTTTATGAATTTGAAGTTAGGCCCGGGGGAAATTTATAAATTTTAGCAAGAAAAATGATCCCAAAAAACAGCTCCCAAATCCCACTAGGCATTCATGCGAGGAAAAAATTACAAAGTTCTTTAAAAGGGCCCCCCCAGTCCCCCGACCTTGAATATCATTTAAAAATCTGGGGGGTTTCTTTGAAGCCGGGCTGTCCCTGCTTTGGGGGACCTCAAAAATTAAATTTAACCCTTGAATTGTTTTGTAAAGAGGAAATTTTTGGTTTAAAAAATAACCCTTTAAACCAAAGGGTCCAGGAAATTTTAAAACTACAGGAACGGGTAGAGGCTGTTTATTTTTGGGAAAAAGGGGTTCCAATTTTACTAAATATTTTAAGGGGTTTTTTGGCCGTTGGGGTGCCCTTTTTTTTGCACCGATTTAAAATTTTTGGGTTTTTTCTTTTTGAAAATTTTGTTTAGTTCAATTTTTTTAAAACATTTTAATTCCCCGAATTTTTAAAATTTTGGTTTCCTTAGTTTTTAGATATATCAAATTTTAAAGGGGTGTTGCAAAAAACCCAAAATTTTAGAAATAAAAATTTTTTAAAAATTAAAAAGGGTGTGAAAAACTTTTTCTTTTGACCGGGATTTTAAACCGGGGCACAGTACTCAATAAAATAAAACAAAAAAACCCCACAAAAGGGGGAAGTTCGGGTGGGGTTAAAAAAATCGTCCCCAAAAAAAAAAACTATTACCTATTAAGAATCGATGGGCTAGAGACTAAACCAGACCAAAAAGGAAAGAGAAAAGCACGGGTTGAGGGAAAGCCAAAAAAAAATCTTTACCTTATTTGTGCGGGGCCCTCCTCGCGTCTATTTGTGGTACCGCCTCAGTCCGGTTCGGTTTTGAGTGGATCAGAACTCGTGCCCCACATTGGGCGCCACATCGATTTAGACTCAACCGCAAGGGGGTTCCTACGTCCAAGTGGGGGGAAGCCAAGATGTTTCTGTAGAGATTTATATTATTGCACATGCTGCACGGAGGAAAACACACACCACACAGCCGATGGTCTGGCGGCATTTCCTGTTATTTATTAATCAACAGCGATTTATATAGGCATCTTTTATGTGCCATGAGCGAAGCATTACATAGACATCATGTGGCATATATTAACTATTTCTATTTGTTCCCCTTTATCAGGTTCGGTGTGTCCCCCGCTTGTAGTCTTCTGCTGGAATGTGTGTAGTCCGGAGAGTCAGCGCCATCTTTTTATTAAGCACATGTATTAACCCTTAACACATACAGAGTGTGATCTAGATACAGGAGCCATCTTGTGGATGAGATAGACATTTCACCAAACACATTCCACAACATTGGCCTTCATCTTGTGGGGTATTTGGGGGTGAACAGTATATATGACCTCCATCTTCGGGTATTTGGGTGTGCACAGTATATATGGCCTCCATCTTGCAGGGTATTTGGGGGTGTACAGTATATATGGCCTCCATCTTGCAGGGTATTTGGTGTTGCACAGTATATATGGCCTCCATCCTATGGGGTATTTGGTGGTGCACAGTATATATGGCCTCCATCTTGCGGGGTATTTGGGGTGTACAGTATATATGGCCTCCATCTTGTGGGGTATTTGGGGTGTACAGTTTTTTGGGGTCCTCAGTCTCCTCTGCCATCTTTCTCTCCAGACAGGAGAACAGATTGGCTCGTGGCCCTCGCAGTGTTTCCATGAAGGATCGGCAGAGTACTCGAGGGCCCGGTGACCGGGGCGGCAGCTTGGAGGGGGAGTTCTCTGTGGAGTCCCGGTTCTGCAGTCAGGTGAGTCTGGGGTGATGATCAGAGATGAGTGACGCTGCACAGGTGGAGCGTTACCAGGTGCCTGCCCTGACACTCGACATCATAGAATCTGGAAAGATCCATCTGCACCAAGATCTGCCAATAGGATCAGTCATAGATCTACTAAGACGTCTCCAATTATGTCACCGCCACATACTGCCCTCATGTCTAATCATATGTCCTCTTCTCCACATATCTCTCCGGTCGGGGCACAGTGCATGTTCTGTCGGATTCTGCAATGACCCTATTTCACGTTCCAGGTTCCCAGAAAATCAGTTTTTGATGAATTGAATGAAATCCTGGGCTCGGAGCAGCAGCTTCCTGAGAGCGTCATCCTGGTGAACACCTCAGACTGGCATGGACAGGTAACAGGGGAGGGTGTAATAGCACAAGTAGATCGGCAGGCAGTGAACCTCCAAACATGTCCTCCGCTAGAGAACAGGTCCACCATGCTGCACATTTACAAAGAGGCCACAAAGCTTGGAGAGCGAAAAGCCAGAGTAACAACATCTACCATATGGAAGCTTCGAAAGGAAGTGTCCATGGGTGGAGAGCGCAGTCACGTTTCTGGTCATAGAGGTCGCCGTCACGTCTCTGGTCCATAGAAGTCGCCGTCACGTCTCTGGTCAATAGAGGTCGCCGTCACGTGCCTGGTCCATAGAGGTCACCATCACGTGTCTGGTCCATAGAGGTCGCCGTCATGTGTCTGGTCCATAGAGGTCGCAGTCATGTCTTTAGTACATATAGATGGCCAACACATCTTTACTCCAAAGAGTTTGCTGCCACATGTCTGGTCCACAGAGGTCGTGGTCATGTGTCTGGTACATAGAGGTCGCCGTCACGTGTCTGGTCCATAGAGGTCGCGGTCACGTGTCTGGTACATAGAGGTCGCCGTCACGTGTCTGGTCCATAGAGGTCGCCGTCACGTGTCTGGTCCATAGAGGTTGCCGTCACGTGTCTGGTCCATAGAGGTTGCCGTCACGTGTCTGGTACATAGAGGTCGCCATCACGTGTCTGGTACATAGAGGTCGCCGTCACATGTCTGGTCCATAGAGGTCACCGTCACGTGTCTGGTCCATAGAGGTCACCGTCACGTGTCTGGTCCATAGAGGTCACCGTCACGTGTCTGGTCCATAGAGGTTGCCGTCACGTGTCTGGTACATAGAGGTCGTCATCACGTGTCTGGTACATAGAGGTCGCCGTCACATGTCTGGTCCATAGAGGTCACCGTCACGTGTCTGGTCCATAGAGGTCGCCGTCACGTGTCTGGTCCATAGAGGTCGCCGTCACGTGTCTGGTCCATAGAAGTTGCTGTCATGTGTCTGGTCCACGGAGGTCGCCGTCACGTGTCTGGTCCATGGAGGTCGCCGTTACGTGTCTGGTCCAGGGAGGTTGGTGTCACGTGTCTGGTCCATAGAGGTCGCTGTCACGTGTCTGGTCCATAGAGGTCCCCGTCACGTGTCTGGTCCATAGAGGTCGCCGTCACGTGTCTGGTCCATAGAGGTCGCCGTCACGTGTCTGGTCAATAGAAGTTACTGTCATGTGTCTGGTCCACGGAGGTCGCCGTCACGTGTCTGGTCCATGGAGGTCGCCGTTACGTGTCTGGTCCAGGGAGGTCGGTGTCACGTGTCTGGTCAATAGAGGTCGCCGTCACGTGCCTGGTCCATAGAGGTCACCGTCACGTGTCTGGTCCATAGAGGTCGCCGTCATGTGTCTGGTCCATAGAGGTCGCAGTCATGTCTTTAGTACATATAGATGGCCAACACATCTTTACTCCAAAGAGTTTGCTGCCACATGTCTGGTCCACAGAGGTCGTGGTCATGTGTCTGGTACATAGAGGTCGCCGTCACGTGTCTGGTCCATAGAGGTCGCGGTCACGTGTCTGGAACATAGAGGTCGCCGTCACGTGTCTGGTCCATAGAGGTTGCCGTCACGTGTCTGGTCCATAGAGGTCGCCGTCACGTGTCTGGTACATAGAGGTCGCCATTACGTGTCTGGTACATAGAGGTCGCCGTCACATGTCTGGTCCATAGAGGTCACCGTCACATGTCTGGTCCATAGAGGTCACCGTCACGTGTCTGGTCCATAGAGGTCGCCGTCACGTGTCTGGTCCATAGAAGTTGCTGTCATGTGTCTGGTCCACGGAGGTCGCCGTCACGTGTCTGGTCCATGGAGGTCGCCGTTACGTGTCTGGTCCAGGGAGGTCGGTGTCACGTGTCTGGTCCATAGAGGTCGCCGTCACGTGTCTGGTCCATAGAGGTCGCCGTCACGTGCCTGGTCCATAGAGGTCGCCGTCACGTGTCTGGTCCATAGAAGTTGCTGTCATGTGTCTGGTCCACGGAGGTCGCCGTCACGTGTCTGGTCCATAGAGGTCGCCGTCACATGTCTGGTCCATAAAGGTCGCCGTCACGTGTCTGGCCCACGGAGCTTGCTGCCACATGTCTGGTCCACGGAGGTCGCCGTCACGTGTCTGGTCCACGGAGGTCGCCGTCACGTGTCTGGTCCATGGAGCTTGCTGCCACATGTCTGGTGCACAGAGGTCGCCGTCACGTGTCTGGTCCACGGAGGTCGCCGTCACGTGTCTGGTCCATGGAGCTTGCTGCCACATGTCTGGTGCACAGAGGTCGCCGTCACGTGTCTGGTCACAGAGGTTGCCGTCACGTGTCTGGTGCACAGAGGTCGCCGTCACGTGTCTGGTCACAGAGGTTGCCTTCACGTGTCTGGTCCACGGAGCTTGCTGCCACATGTCTGGTGCACAGAGGTCGCCGTCACGTGTCTGGTCACAGAGGTCGCCGTCACATCTCTGGTCTACAGAGGTCTCGCAGCTCTCCATAGTCCATTGTGATTGTGCAACGAGAGCGGATTCTTATCCTTCTTCTGTCACTTCCTTCTATACTCCTACTTATATGAATAGCGCAGGAAAGCCCATTATACTCTGCACCTGTGACCTCCGCACATAGTGGTCAGGAGCTCCACAGCTTATCCCATACATGACCCTCTGTCAGATTGATGAGCATGGCCCCAGGGCCTCTATGTAGATACTGGAGGCTTCAGGTCTGATCACCGGTAATGTGAATTTTCTTGTCATTCTATAGTATCTCAGAGAACAGCTTCATGGAAAACTGCTGACCGTCTCCACCTGCTCATCAGCCGACGTCCAGGCAGCATTTAGTGGTATCATCACCCGTATCCAGAGATAGTGAGTACACGTCATACTACGTCTCCTGTAGTCACATGTATCCACAGGTAGTGAGTACACGTCATACCACGTCTCCTGTAGTCACATGTGTCCACAGGTAGTGAGTACACGTCATACCAGGTCTACTGTAGTCACATGTGTCCACAGGTAGTGAGTACACGTCATACACGTCTCCTGTAGTCACATCTGTCCACAGATAGTGAGTACACGTCATACCACGTCTCCTGTAGTCACATGTGTCCACAGGTAGTGAGTACACGTCATACCATGTCTCCTGTAGTCACATGTGTCCACAGGTAGTGAGTACACGTCGTACCACGTCTCCTGTAGTCACATCTGTCCACAGGTAGTGAGTACACGTCATACCATGTCTCCTGTAGTCACATGTGTCCACAGGTAGTGAGTACACGTCAAAAACCATGTCTACTGTAGTCACATGTGTCCACAGGTAGTGAGTACACGTCGTACCACGTCTCCTGTAGTCACATCTGTCCACAGGTAGTGAGTACACGCCATACCACGTCTCCTGTAGTCACATGTATCCACAGGTAGTGAGTACACATCATACCAGGTCTCCTGTAGTCACATCTGTCCACAAGTAGTGAGTACACGTCATACCAGGTCTCCTGCAGTCACATGTGTCCACAGGTAGTGAGTACACATCATACCACGTCTCCTGTAGTCACATGTGTCCACAGATAGTGAGTACACGTCATACCAGGTCTCCTGTAGTCACTTGTCCACAGGTAGTGTGTACACGTCACACAACGTCTCCTGTAGTCACATGTGTCCACAGATAGTGAGTACACGTCATACCAGGTCTCCTGTAGTCACTTGTCCACAGGTAGTGTGTACACGTCATACCACGTCTCCTGTAGTCACATGTATCCACAGGTAGTGAGTACACGTCATACCACGTCTCCTGTAGTCACATGTGTCCACAGATAGTGAGTACACATCATACCACGTCTCCTGTAGTCACATGTATCCACAGGTAGTGAGTACACATCATACCACGTCTCCTGTAGTCACATGTGTCCACAGGTAGTGAGTACACGTCATACCACGTCTCCTGTAGTCACATCTGTCCACAAGTAGTGAGTACACGTCATACAAAGTCTCCTGTAGTCACATCCGTCCACACGTATTGAGTACACATCATCACACGTCTCCTGTAGTCACATCTGTCCACAAGTAGTGAGTACACATCATACCACGTCTCCTGTAGTCACATCTGTCCACAAGTAGTGAGTACACGTCATACAATGTCTCCTGCAGTCACATGTATCCACAGATAGTGAGTACACGTCATACCAGGTCTCCTGTAGTCACTTGTCCACAGGTAGTGAGTACACGTCATACCACGTCTCCTGTAGTCACATGTATCCACAGGTAGTGAGTACACATCATACCACGTCTCCTGTAGTCACATGTATCCACAGGTAGTGAGTACACATCATACCACGTCTCCTGTAGTCACATGTGTCCACAGGTAGTGAGTACACGTCACACCACGTCTCCTGTAGTCACATGTGTCCACAGATAGTGAGTACACATCATACCACGTCTCCTGTAGTCAAATCTGTCAACAGGTAGTGAGTACACGTCATACCACGTCTCCTGTAGTCACATCTGTCCACAAGTAGTGAGTACACATCATACCACGTCTCCTGTAGTCACATGTGTCCACAGGTAGTGAGTAAACTTCATACTACGTCTTCTGTAGTCACATGTGTCCACAAGTAGTGAGTACACGTCATACTACGTCTCCTGTAGTCCCATGTATCCACAGGTAGTGAGTACACGTCATACCACGTCTCCTGTAGTCACATGTATCCACAGGTAGTGAGTACACATCATACCACGTCTCCTGTAGTCACATCTGTCCACAAGTAGTGAGTACACGTCATACAATGTCTCCTGCAGTCACATGTATCCACAGATAGTGAGTACACGTCATACCAGGTCTCCTGTAGTCACTTGTCCACAGGTAGTGAGTACACGTCATATCACGTCTCCTGTAGTCACATCTGTCCACAGATAGTGAGTACACGTCATACCACGTCTCCTGTAGTCACATGTATCCACAGGTAGTGAGTACATGTCATACCACATCTCCTGTAATCACGTGTATCCACAGGTAGTGAGTACACGTCATACCATGTCTCCTGTAATCACGTGTATCCACAGGTAGTGAGTACACGTCATACCACATCTCCTGTAATCACGTGTATCCACAGGTAGTGAGTACACGTCATACCACGTCTCCTGTAGTCACATGTGTCCACAGATAGTGAGTACACATCATACCACGTCTCCTGTAGTCACATGTATCCACAGGTAGTGAGTACACGTCATACCACATCTCCTGTAGTCACATGTGTCCACAGATAGTGAGTTACACGTCATACCACGTTCCTGTAGTCCACATGTATCCACAGGTTGTGAGTACACGTCATACCACGTCTCCTGTATGTCACATCTGTTCACAGAGTAGTGAGTACACGTCATACACGTCTCCTGTAGATCCCATGTATCCACAGGTAGTGAGTACACGTCATACCACGTCTCCTGTAGTCACATGTGTCCACAGGTAGTGAGTACACGTCATACCACGTCTCCTGTAGTCACATGTGTCCACAGGTAGTGAGTACACGTCATACCACGTCTCCTGTAGTCACATGTGTCCACAGGTTGTGAGTACACGTCAAACCACGTCTCCTGTAGTCACATGTGTCCACAGGTAGTGAGTACACGTCATACCACGTCTCCTGTAGTCACATCTGTCCACAAGTAGTGAGTACACGTCATACAATGTCTCCTGTAGTCTCTTGTGTCCACAGATTGTGTGTACACATCCTACCACATATCCTGTTCTCAGATGTAACCACAGGTAGTGTGTACACGTCATACCACATCTCCTGTAGTCACATGTGTCCACAGATAGTGAGTACACGTCATACCACGTCTCCTGTAGTCACATGTATCCACAGGTTGTGAGTACACGTCATACCACGTCTCCTGTAGTCACATCTGTTCACAGGTAGTGAGTACACGTCATACCACGTCTCCTGTAGTCCCATGTATCCACAGGTAGGGAGTACACGTCATACCACGTCTCCTGTAGTCACATGTGTCCACAGGTTGTGAGTACACGTCACACCACGTCTCCTGTAGTCACATGTGTCCACAGGTTGTGAGCACACGTCATACCACGTCTTCGGTTTGCAGTATACTTTGTGTCTCCAGCTGTAACTGTAACTCACTGATGCCTCCGCCTGTTCGAGTTGTCGTTGCCGGTGACCAGAGTTACCTCAGTGTCATCCTCCGCTTCTTCGTGGAGCAGCTCGCTGGGAAGACTCCTGATTGGCTCAACTACCTTCGATTCCTCGTCCTGCCGCTCGGTGAGTACTCACCCTGTGGTCACCTTCTGCAATGAATGACTTGCTATCACAGGTAGGTCTTAGGCATCTATGAGGTCTCCTGTGGGGGTCCTGGGGTTCCTCGCGTCTCTACTATCATGTCTCACTTTTCATCTACTGCTTCTGAGCTGGGTGTCGCTCTTTCCACGGCTGTTACTGATGTTCAGTTAATGAGTTGTTACCCCCAAGGGCCCAGGACTCATGTACACGAGTGGCCACCAGCGTAGTGATCAGTGATATCATATATATTGAGCAATGTTGGTGGAGTCACATGTAGAGATCCCACTGAGCGATCACCATCACTGCCTTTAGAGAGGGGTCTTGTACATTCAGGCACTACTGGTTGACAAGATGGTCAGTCTGGGTCAGGATAACAGGAGCATATCCTCCCATTGGTGGTCAGGGTCAGTCAGGATAACAGGAGCGTGTCCTCCCATTGGTAGTCATGGTCAGTCAGGATAAGAGGAACGTGTCCTCCCACTGGTGGTCAGTGGCAGTCAGGACCACAGGAGAGTGTCCTTCTGTTGATGGTCATGGTTGGTCAGGGTAACAGGAGCGTGTCCTCCCATTTGCGGTCAGTGGAGGTTAGGAGCGTGTCCTCCCATTGGTGGTCAGTGGCAGTCAGGACCACAGGAGAGTGTCCTCCTATTCGCGGTCAGTGGAGGATAGGATAACAGGAGCGTGTCCTCCCATTGACGGCCATTGGCAGTCAGGATAACAGGAGCGTGTCCTCCCATTGGTGGTCATGGTCAGTCAGGATAGCAGGAGTGTGTTCTCCCATTGGTGGTCATGGTCAGTCAGGATAGCAGGAGTGTGTTCTCCCATTGCTGGTCATGGTCAGTCAGGATAGCAGGACCGTTTCCTTCCATTGGTGGTCAGTGGTGTTCAGGATAATTAGAGAGCATCCTCCCATTCACGGTCAGTGCTGATCCGGATAACAGGAGCGTTTCCTCCCATTGTCGGTCAGGGTCGGTTAGGGTAACAGGAGCATATCTTCCCATTGACAGTCATTGGTGGTCAGGATAACAGGAGCGTGTCCGCCCATTGGCGGTCATTGAAGGTTAGGATAACAGGAGAGCATCCTCCCATTCATGGTCAGTGCCGATCAGGGTAGCAGGAGCGTTTCCTCCCATTGGTGGTCAGGGTAATAGGAGCCTATCTTCCCATTGACAGTCAGTTGTTGTCAGGATAACACGAGCGTGACCTCCCATTGGCGGACAGTCGGTGTCAGGATAACAGGAGTGTGTTCTTCCATTGGTGGTCCTTGGTGCTCAGGATAACAGGAGTGTGTTCTTTCATTGGTGGTCAGTGGTGATCAGGATAACAGGAGCGTGTTCTTTCATTGGTGGTCAGTGGTGATCAGGATAACAGGAGCGTGTTCTTCCATTGGTGGTCAGCGGTGATCAGGATAACAGGAGCATGTTCTTCCATTGGTGGTCCTTGGTGATCAGGATAACAGAAGCGTGTTCTTGCATTGTTGGGAGGACACGTTCCTGTTATCCTGACTGTCACTGATCACCAATGAAAGAACACGCTCCTGTTATCCTGATCACCACTGTTCTTGCTGTTCTTGGTGGTCAGTGGTGATCAGGATAACAGGAGCGTGTTCTTCTATTGGTGGTCAGTGGTGATCAGGATAACAGGAGCGTGTTCTTCCATTGGTGGTCAGGGGTGATCAGGATAACAGGAGTGTGTTCTTCCATTGGTGGTCAGTGGTGATCAGGATAACAGGAGCATTTCCTTCCATTGGTGGTCAGTGGTGATCAGGATAACAGGAGCGTGTTCTTGCATTGGTGGTCAGTGGTGATCAGGATAACAGGAGCATGTTCTTCCATTTGCGGTCAGTGGAGGTTAGGATAACAGGAGCATGTCCTCCCATTGGCGGTCAGGGGAGGTTAGGATAACAGGAGCGTGTTCTTCCATTTGCGGTCAGTGGAGGTTAGGATAACAGGAGCATGTTCTCCCATTGGCGGTCAGTGGAGCTTAGGATAACAGGAGCGTGTTCTTCCATTGGTGGTCAGTGGTGATCAGGATAACAGGAGCATTTCCTTCCATTGGTGGTCAGTGGTGATCAGGATAACAGGAGCGTGTTCTTCCATTTGCGGTCAGTGGAGGTTAGGATAACAGGAGCATGTCCTCCCATTGGTGGTCAGTGGTGATCAGGATAACAGGAGCGTGTTCTTGCATTAGTGGTCAGTGGTGATCAGGATAACAGGAGCATTTCCTTCCATTGGTGGTCAGTGGTGATCAGGATAACAGGAGCGGGTTCTTTCATTGGGGATCAGTGACAGTCAGGATAACAGGAACGTGTCCTCCCATTGGCGGTCAGTTAGGGTCAGGATAACAGGAGCATGTTCTTCCATTGGCGGTCATGGGTGATCAGGATAACAGGAGCGTATCCTCCCATTGGCATGAGGGTTGTTACCAGAGCTTTAAGAGTAATGTCGACCTTGTCCCCTCAGGTCCCCATCCGGTGGCGAAATACCTGGCTTCTGTGGACAGTAAATATAACGCCCTCTTCATGGATGCAGCCTGGAGAGACGTGTTCAGTCAGGGGGAACCTCCAGCCTCAGGTGAGACACCACGCTGTCAGGAATCACATGGTATAATAGATGGCAGGAGACCAGAGGGCTTTCTGTAAGGGAGTAACAGGATTTACACCCTCAGGGGCCTCCGGCTCACCCTTCCCATTCTCAATCACAAGGCACAAAATCTGCAGATGCTTCCCAAAGTTTGGGGTGACAGAGATCCAGTCACAGTCTGAGGATCTCAAAATCCACTGATCTCCCTGGATCTTCACAGGTGGTGGTCCTCAGACTTCACAGAGTCCAATGGTCACTGAGTCTGGAGGTTCTTTAGATTCTTGGGGCAGAACAGATAATGGCCAGGTGGGAGATGGTTGCAGCTTCAATATCAACTCTGAGGACCCTGGGTCAGGCAACAGCAGCACAAGATTCTACTGGTTCAGCCCTAAAAACCCTGGATTAGGCGACAGCAGCAAAAGACTCCAGTCGGACAGCTCTGACGAACCTGGATTTGGCAATAGCAGAACAAGACTGGACTGGGCCATATCTGAAGACCTTGGATCAGGCAACAGCAGCTGAAGACTCCATTGAACTCTACCTATGAGAGAAAAGGGGGCACTAAGACAATTGGGGACACTGAGTCTACAGGGTAAGTGATGAGGGTAGAGATAGGAAGACAACTACTAGCTGGGGTGAATCAGCGTCTGCTCCATCTTCACGATTGATTTCCAACCTGTGCTCCTCCAGCTGCTGCAATTTCCCAGTAGGCCCAATACCAGAGGTCTAAATGAAAGGGTTAAAGTCTCTATGTGATGTCATCAACTTCCAGTTGTTGTGTGATGTCAATAACCTCTTTCCCTCAGAGCGGCTGGATGTGGCGGGACGAGTGGCGCAGTACATTGCGGGGGCCTCTGTCTCCCATCAGCTCTTCATCTCAGAGGCGATGCTGACCTACAGACAGCGGAGGTAAGATGCTACAATTACTACAAATACTGTACAGCTCTAGATGCCATCCCGATCCATTTCCTATTCCAGCCAACAATCTCTCCATGTCCCATCTAGATCCATATCTCTTGTCAAGACCCTCTCCATTTCTCAAGGAATCCAACAATCTCCCTATGTCCCATGCAGATCCAAGTTCCGGTCCAGATCTATATCTCATGCCAAGGCCATATCCCAAGGAAACCAACAACCTCCCCATATCCCATTCAGATCCTTGTCCCATTCCAGCCAACAACCTCTCCATATCCTTTACAGAACCATATCTACTGCCAAGACCATATCCAAAGGAAACATCAATCTCTTTATATCCCATCCAGATCCATACCTCATTCCAGTCAACAACCTCTCCATATGCCGTACAGATCCATATCCCATCCAGATCCATGTCATGAATAACCATCAACCTCTTCATCTCCCATCCAGATCCATGTACCATGAAGATTTATATCTACTGCAAAGACCATTTCCATACCCCAAGGAAACCATCAACCACTTCATATCTCGCCTAGAGCCATGTCCCATCCAGATCCATATCCATACCTCATTCCAGCCATCAACTTCTTCATTTCCCATCCCGATCCATGTCCGATCCAGATTCATATCTACTACAAAGACCATCTCTATATACCAAGGAAACAGTCAACCACTTCATGTGCCATTCAGATCTATGTCCCATTCAGATCCATCTTCCATCCAGATCCGTATCCCATCCATATCCTATCCAGGTCCATACCCCATCCAGATTCATATCTATTGCAAAGACCGTCTCCATATCCCATCTAGATCCATATCCCAAGGAAACCATCAACCATTTCATATCCCATCCAGATCCATATCCTATCCATATCATACCTCATTCTAGCCAACAAGCTCTGCAAATCCCAACCAGATCCATATCTACTGTCAAGACCATCTCCATGTCCCAAGGAAACCGTCAACCTCTCCATATCCCATCCAAATCTATTTCTCATCCAGCCAACAACCTCTCCAAATCTTATCTAGATACATATCTCATGCCAAGACCATCTCCATATAGCATCCAGATCCATGTCCCATCCAGATTTTTATATATGCCGCAAAGACCATCTCCATATCCCATCCAGATCAATCTCCCATGGAAACCATCAACTTCTTCATCTTCCATCCTGATCCATGTCCCATCCAGATTCATATCCATACCCCATTCCAGCAAACAACCTTTCCATGTCCCATCCAGATCCATACCTCATTACAGCCAACAAGCTCTCCATGTCCCATCCAGGTCCATTTCCTATCCAGATCCATACCTCATTCTAGCCAACCAGCTCTGCATATCCCAACCAGATCCATATCTACTGCCAAGACCATCTCCAAGTCCCAAGGAACCCATCAACCTCTTAATATTCCATCCAGATCCATCTCCCTTCCAAATCCATCACCGATCCATATCCCATCTAGATCTATGTCCTATCCAGATCCATACCTCATTCCAGTCAACAACATCTCCATATCTACTGTCAAGACCATCTCCATGTCCCAAGGAAACCATCAACCTCTCTATATCATATCCATATTCATGTTTCATTCAGCCAGCATCCTATTCATATCCACTTCCCATCCATATTCATATCTACTGCAAAGACCATCTCCATATCCCATCTACATCCATATCCCAAGGAAACCATATCCTACTTCATATCCTACCCCTATCGGTACCTCATTCCAGCCAACAACTTCTACATATCCCATCCAGATCCATATCCCATCTAGATCCATACCTTATTCCAGCCAATAAGCTCTCCATCTCCCATCCAGATCCATGTCCCATTCCAACCAACAACCTCTCCATATCCCATCCAGATTCATATCTGATATAGATTCAGATCTACTGCAAAGACCATCTCCATATCTCAAGGAAGCCCTCAACCACTTCATATCCAACCCCGATCAGTACCTCATTCCCGCCAACAACTGCTCCATATCCCATCCAGATCCATACCTCATTCCAGCCAACAACCTCTCCATATCCCATCCAGATCCATATCCCATCTAGATTCATATCTACTGCAGAGACCATCTCCATATCCCAAGGAAACCATCAACTACTTCTTATCCCATCCAGATCCATACCTCATTCCAGCCAACAACCTCTCACTATCCCACCTAGATACAAACCTCATACCAACACCATCTCCAGATCCCATTCAAATCCATGTTCCAAGGAAACCATCAACCCCTTCATCTACCATCCAGATCCATAGCTCATTTCACTGAACAACCTCTCTATATTCTGTTAAGTAATTTTCTCCTCCAAGCCAGGAACATCCTGATATTGTCCATGAACTGGCTGTATAAATATCTCATCCAATCTCCATATTCCCAGGAGCCTCTCTCTTCTCTGGTCCTGTTGTCTCGGAGGGTCTAAGTTGTGGCTCCTGAGCTGAGTTACATGATAGGGTCCTGTTACTGTATCACTTTTACATGTTTTGGGTAGACCCTCATGTTTTGTTTTCACACTCGATCCCATGTGATCACAGATTTACATAGTCTGTACATAAAGATGAAGAAATCTGGGTCTTCCTGACCGATATCAGCCGAACGTGGCAGTAGACCCAAGGGGGACTGTAGAGAAGGTACAAGGGGTGGGTGCCCTGTGTCTATGGGAATGAATGCCTCTGGGGGTAACGACATCTACAGGAAGAAGAGTGATGTCTGCGGGTTCAGTGGATTTTTGGTTTAACGTGAAGTCATCTTAACATCATCAGTTTAGAAAAGTGAATCAAGAGCCGATGTGAAGTAGAAGAGGTTCCATGATCCTTACCGGGGCCTCTGTACATTTACTCCTAGTGGCCTGCAGGTAGCAAGGATAGTGACATTATACACAACCAGCCATAACATTAAAACCAGTGAAATGAGTAATACTGATATCTGGTGACAGTAGCACCTATAGGGGAAATTAACCAGTGACCAATCAGTTTCTGAAGTTGATCACTCGAGGGCAGGAAAAATGTACAAGAAAGCAGTGTAATGGGCAATGCTCTGTGGGGTCTGGACATCATGTGGGCATCACTGACCTGGAGAAGAGATGGCGAAGGGATGCATTATGAGAAGAAGACAAGATGCCAGAGGTGATGGGCAATATTCTGCTGGGGGGTCCTGGCATCATGTTGATGGACGGGTGCGTCACCTACCTGGAGAAGAAATGGGGCCAGGATGTATTATGGGAAGAAGACAAGATGGTGGAGGTGATGGTCAATGTTCTGCTATGGCGTCCTGGCATTGTGTGGACGGCCAGATGCATCACTTACCTGGAGAAGAGATGGGGCCATGATATATTATGGGAAGAAGACAAGATGGCCGCTGCGATGGGCAAATGTTATCGCAATACAGATGTGACTTTAGATGTGATTGGGTTGCCAAATTAGGAAGGAATGTTGAGAGACAAGCACTTGGAGAAGCACAGTGACAACAACAAGTGAAGTGTCTATCATGGAATGACTTCTGCTTCTCACCGTTTCCCGGCTTATAAATACTTTTTTACACAAGCAATGAAATAATACATCGAGACGGAAAAAGTGCAGATGAGTTATCTCCTCAGTAGCACATTTCAACCATTTCCCAATCTACTGACACACAGAACATATTAGATATGTAGACTTTGGACATCAACGCATTTCTCGTGACCTATAGACCTACTGCACAGAAGTCACAGACCATATGTATTTCTCCCACAATTCTCTCTTTTTGAGCATAAGGTGAGACCGGATCCCTCCTCAGGTACTTCATTTTTAAGCCACAGGCCAGACTTCTCCTTACATGCTTTGTTTCTTCTGCTGGATTCCCTGAGAGGGGCGGCCTACACATTGTAAGCTCATTACACATTCTGGGGTTCATATCAAGGCCTTGTCCCTACTGTACTGTTTTTCAGCCGGTTTTACAGATGTTCTTCAGTTTTGAAAACCATCTATAAACCATCTGACAAACTTTAAAACGGACATCTATGGAAAACGCGTGCGGCGGTCCCCATTGCACATCTTTTCCACCAGGCGGTTTTTTAGGGCACTGGTGGTCTGAAAAACATTAAACCCAGTTCATCTCATCCGCCCGGTTTTTTTCGGGGCGGAATATGAACATCTCAATGTGAGGGGTGAGGGCTTTTCTCCACAAACCGCAGAGAAAAGTCGTACCCCGGCGGCCGTGTGCACTGTCACAAAACAGTGCAAATACTGTCGAGATCTACTTATAGCAAACATTAAACATTTTATGCACACATATATTACTACTATGAGCAGCACTCCCTGTAGGATTGTCTGGAGTTGTCCTGTGAGCTACCAACCTAGGGATTTAACCCTTTAAGGACGCAGCCAGTTTTGACATTCCTGACATAGCCCCATTTTTTAAATCTGACTCATCACTTTCTGTGGGAATAACTTTTTTGATACTTCTACCTTCCATGTGATTCAGAGATTGTGTTCTTATGACACATTGTGCTTTGGTAAGTTACTAAGAAATTTTGCTCCATACAATCCTTGTTTATTTGTGAAAAATATCAAAATGTTGTGAAAAGTTTGAAAAATTTGCCATTTTTAAAGCTCAAAAATGTCTGCATGCAAGACAGATAGTTATTCCACTCCAAATAGTTTATAGCTGCGTCTACCATACGTCCACTCTAGGTTGGCATCATTTTTTAAAGGATATATATGTATAAATAATACCAGCCCCAATGTTAGTTGTAGCAGGGGGATGTAAAGGTTTATGCTAGTGCCCTTACAGATGTATATAAATCTAATGTGACATCACCGCGCTCATCTAGAACATTAACAATCTATCCGTGTCCAAATGTACCTACAACGATGCTTGGAGCTAGAACAGGTCACAGCAAACTTTGCAGCCAAAACAGATCATAAAAAACTCCAGCATGATCCACAAAAAGGTTCCAGTATGACAAAAAACTCAATGGACTCATCTATGCAGATAAACACATATAGCAAATCCCACAGACACGATAAGTAGTCACAGCTCAAAAACTGCACTGGACTTATCTCTGCTACATAAAGAGTGCGATAAATGACACAAGCCAATAAATGTCAGGGAAATAAAGGCCAACGTATTGTTCATTTACATTTTACTTCCAAGGGGCAACACCGGTCACAGGGGCCGCCTCCGGAAAAAAAACCCCCAACCCGCTTTTTTCACCGCGACACCAAAATCACCCACCTTTCCTTATTTTCTTCCACATTGGCTGCCCCTCTCTGAAAACGTTGCAAACGCTTGCCTCCAGGGTTTCCACACATTAAATTTCATGTCACACAGCCCGCCCCAAAACGGCCCTCGCACATTTCTGAAAAAGCATCCTCCGTCAGGTCCCTAAAAGCCTCTTACAAATTTCTTCCTACAGCCCACTTTGCGACTCAATGGCGTCTGTAAAGGTGTACAGTTTACAGGGTTCCGAAATGCCGCTCAGTGGCACCCCAGTGTTGCAACGTTTTTTCCAAAAGTTTTGTTGCAAACACGTCTGTAACGGTTCCTTTATTAACCTATTGGGTAAGCGTTCCTTTCCATTTGGTTTCCCGTCCCACGCCCACTCTCTCACAGCGCTTCTAAAAGGGGCCGCTTGACAGCGTTTGTAAACCTCTAAAAAGGCCCCCGGTCGACCCAGGAGAGGCCGTTCCCCGTGAAAAAGTGGAAGGGCCTCATCCCGATTTGAACCACGTTGAAAGCGGGTCCAGTCAAACACTGTTCCGTCATTGTTTGTAACCAAGGCCCCTCAAGGGCCCATGTAAGTCCGTAACCAAAGCTGCCCTTCTCTTAGGGATTTCCCGACGGTTATTACACCTTTTTACATTCCCACGGCTCCCGTCACATGCCGCTCTCCGTCAATCCCCGCTCTCCGTCCACCCGCTCCGTCACAGCCGCACTCGTCCCACACCACCCCTCCGTCACACGCCGCTCTCCGTCACACCCCCCTCTCCGCCACACGCCGCTCTCCGTCCCACGCCGCTATCCGCCGCACGCCGCTCTCCGTCAAACTGCCCTCTACGTCTCACGCCGCTCTCCGTCTCAAGACGCTCTCCGTCACACGCCGCTCTCCGTCACATGCCGCTCTCCGTCACACACCACGCTCCGTCACACGCCGCTCTCCATCACACGCCGCTCTCCGTCACACCCGCTCCGTCACAAGCCGTTTCTCCGTCACACCCCGCTCTGTCACACGCCGCTCTTCCTCTGTCAAAACCCCACCACGTTTCGCCCCATCCGCACATCCCGCTCTCCGTCCACAACACGTCTCCGTCCACCGCCGCTCTCTCCACCCGCCCTCACCCCTCCGTCACACACCCGCTCCGTCCACACGCCGTTTCCTCTCCGCATCCCCCCCACCGCTCCCGGTCACACCCGCTCTCGGTCCCACCCGCTCCGGTCCCGCACCTCTCCGTCACCCGCCCGCCACTCTCCGTCACACACCACGCTCCGTCACACGCCGCTCTCCGTCACACGCCGCTCTCCGTCACACGCCGCTCTCCGTCACACCCGCTTTTCCCGTCCAGCCGCCCCTCGTCCATCGTCCGCTCTCCGTCACACGCCGCTCTCCGTCGCACGCCGCTCTCCGCCCACAACGCCGCTCTGGGTTTCGAAACGCCGCTCTCGGTACGCCTGGTCGCCGCTCTCGGTCGCACGCCGCTCTCGGTCGCACGCCGCTCTCGGTCGCACGCCGCTCTCGGTCGCACGCCGCTCTCCGTCGTATGCCGCCCTCCGTCGTGTGCCGCTCTCCGTCGCATGCCGCTCTCCATCATCGATCTCCAGCTGCCAACAATGTGCTAAAGGAAGCTCTGATCACTCAGTTAGTAAATATCTGCTAGAACACTCCGGTAGTGCTCATGCCTTCACTGATCTGTGACAGCTAAGGACGACGTCACCGCACTACAGAAGCCCTAAGACTACAAAAGTTTTCTGTGATTTACAATGGAACTGTTAGGTGGATCATGCTGGAGCTTTTTATGATCTGTGTTGGCTGTAAAGTTTGCTGTGACCTATTCTAGCTACAAGAATTGTTGAAGGAACATTTGGACACATAAAGAATGTTAATGTTATAGAGGAGAGCGGTGATGTCACATTAGATTTAAAAAATGATGTTTATAAATGTCTTTTTATTTTTTATGACAAGGGGCTTAGAAATTCAGTAATCATTTTTCACATTTTCGAGAGTGGCTTTGAGGGGCCTGTACGTTAGATACCCCCATAAATGACTCCATCTAAGAAATGACATCCCTCCGAAACAGCATTTAGGAAGTTTATTAACCCTCAGGTATTTCACAGAAATTAAAGCAAAGTGGAGGTGAAATTTCAAAATTACAAGTAGAAATTACAAGTACAGAGTCATTTGAACCATTATGGGGTTCATATGATGCTTTGATCACTTTTTATTAAGGTTTCTGTGAGGCATTTTGAACAAAATACAACAATCAAGGTAGTATGTTTTATTTTTTACAGCGGTCACTGTGCAATATAAATGACCCGCTAGCTGTGCTCAGGAGGTTGATATGATTACAGCGGTCACCGTGCGGTATAAATGACCTGCTAGCTGTGCTAAGGAGGTCGATACGATTACAGCCGTCACCGTGCGGTATAAATGACCTGCTAGCTGTGCTAAGGAGGTTGATACGATTACAGCGGTCACCGTGCGGTATAAATGACCCGCAGCTGTGCTCAGGGGGGTTGATACGATTACAAACGGTCACCGTGCAGTATAAATGACCTGCTAGCTGTGCTCAGGAGGTTGATACGATTTTCAGCGGTCCCCCGGCGGGTATAAATGACCTGCTAGCTGTGCTCAGGAGGTTGATATGAATTACAGCGGTCACCGTGCGGTATAAATGACCTGCTAGCGTGCTCAGGAGGTTGATAACGATTTTCAGCGGTCACCCTTGCAGTATAAATGACCTGCTACTGTGCTCAGGGGGTTGTTACGATTACACAGCGTCACCGTGCGGTAATAAATACCTCTAGCTGTGCTCAGGAGGTTGATACGATTACAGCGGTCACCGTGCGGTATAAATGACCCGCTAGCTGTGCTCAGGAGGTTGATACGATTACAGCGGTCACCGTGCAGTATAAATGACCTGCTAGCTGTGCTCAGGAGGTTGATACGATTACAGCGGTCACCGTGCGGTATAAATGACCTGCTAGCTGTGCTCAGGAGGTTGATACGATTACAGAGGTCACCGTGCGGTATAAATGACCTGCTAGCTGTGCTCAGGAGGTTGATACGATTACGGCGGTCACCGTGCGGTATAAATGACCCGCTAGCTGTGCTCAGGAGGTCGATACGATTCCAGCGATGCTCAATTTGTATATATTTTATGTTTTGCTGCTTTTACACAATAAAAACACTTTTATTCAAAAAGGAAACCACGTTTTTGCATCACTGTAGTCTGAGGGCCAAACTTATTTTATTTTTCTGTGTACGGAGCTGTGTAAGGGCTTGTTTTTTGCGGGATGAGTTGATGGTTTTTTTGGTATCATTTATGGAGAGACAATGCTTTTTGATAGTTTTTAAATCCATTTTATGAAAGACAGGGTGAAAAAAATACTGCAATCCTAGTAGTGTTTTTTATTTTTAATAGTGCTCACTGTGCAGTATAAGTGACAAGTTAGTTTTACTCTCTGGGTCTTTACGATTATGGTGATACCCACTTTATATAGTTTTTTTATGCTGAAGTGCTTTACAAAGTGTTTTTATTGTGTAAAGCAATATTTATGCATCGCTGTCTTCTGAGGCCATAACTTTTTTATTTTCCCGTTCACAGAGCTGTGTAAGGGCTTTTTTTTGCAGGATGAGCTGATGTTTTCCTTTTCATTTCTTCTTACTTCATACATTTATATGAGTGTTTGATCACTATTTATTCCATTCTGTGTGCTGCGGGATGAACAAAAATCGTAATTCTGTAACTGTTTTCATTATTGTTTTTCCACGGTCTTCACCGTGTGGGCTACATATCATGACAAATGTAAAAGGTAGGTCGTTACGCACGCGTACTTTATTTTTGATCTTTTTGATTTTTTGGGCCATTTGTAAAGGGGAAAAGGGCGCTGTATGTATTTTTATTTTTTGTGTTCATGTTTTACTTTTTTTTTTACTTTTTTGTACTTTTTCACTTCTTTGTACTTTTTTTTTCACTTTTACCCATAGAGGATTTGTATCAGTAATCTTCAGATCATTGATGCAATGGAGAACAGTACATAGCATTGCTGCTATCTACTGATCTTCATGGCGACTGTCAATCACTATGCCGTGTGGGCAGCCTGGCAGTCTTCTCAGGCTAGCAGGCTGTCAGGTAAGCCGCCTGCTTATAACCAGCCACCGACAATATTGCGGTTGCTGTGATGGAGACAGAGGGAGTCCCCTTCCTCGGTCTTTCCCTTAGTTGTTGCAATTGTGATTGATCGCGGCAGCTAAGAGGTTACAGCTGATTTCCCACAGTGATCATGTGAGCTGTTTTAAAGTTCGCACTATCACTAGGACGTAAACTTACGTCCATTTGTGTTAACCCCTACACAACTTGGATGTAAGCTTACTCCCAATGTCATGAAGGGGTTAGACCAGTTTGCCAGGTTCAAGAATTACAAGGTTTCTCCCAACCATGAGTGATGATATTCCACCATGACTAAAGGTCCTTCTTGCCGGGACACCACAGGTTACCCTAGGTTTTTTCACAGCCTGTTTTGCCACTTTGTCTGCTCTAGCATTCCTTGCTTGGGGCTGTCAGATTTTGTGTGGGTCCTGACTTTTATTATTCCAAGCTCTGTGCTTCCATTAAGTCTGTAACACGTTCTGCGTTCTCAATGGGTTTTCCATTTGCTGTAAGGGCTTTCCATATGGGGCTATAATCATGGGCTATTCCGAATGCATATTGTGAGTCTGTGTATATGTTTGCAGTCTTACCCTCGGCCGCTTTACATGCCTTTGTGTGTTCCTTTGTTTAATGCAGACAGGTGGAATGGTTCAGATTTTATTACCTCCTCTTGGATCCACTGGATCTAGTCTGCCTGAGTATACGGTATTACCCTCTGTGCCATGTGATTGTGTTAGGACTGTGGTGGCATAGCCAGAAATGTCAGTGCAGTTGTAACGGCTGGGTAGTGGATCCGCCGGACCACCGCAAGCGATGATAGCTAAGCCACGCCAGGGAACGGAATCTAAGTAGCCCCCGGTTTTCACCAGAGCCCGCCGCAAAGCGGGATGGACTGCTGCGGCTTTGAGGCTACCAGGGCGTCCCCCCTGACGTGTCTTGCTTGGGGTGGCAGCCGAGGTGCTGCGTGGTACAGCAGCGTTGTCCGCGAGTCGTAGTCGTGGGCAGGCAGAAGGTCAGGGCAGGCGGCAGGGGTTCGTGGTCGTAGACAGGCAGGACGGGCAGGGCAGGCGGCAGAGGTTCGTGTCGTAGACAGGCAGGAAGGTCGGGGCAGGGGGGCGAGGTTGGGAGTTGAGAAACTTTAGCAAGGGGTTGGTACACGGTAAGGGGGAGAGTTTTGTTTTTGGAACGTTTTTCTCTAGGGCACGGGGCAACATAGACCCAGCAAGGAGTGATTGTGGGACGTAACCTAAGTAGGGGGAAGCGCCTGGCAATTAACCAAATAATCAGGGCGCTGGCCCTTTAAATCCCCGGGAACGAGCCGGCCGGCGCGCCTTAGGGACACAGGCACGCGCGCCTCGGCCGGCAGAGGGGCGGGCGGCAGAGGAGCGCGGTCAGGTCAGTCCACGGCAGACGCAGCCCCCCCGGCTCGGCCCGCGGCCAGCGGTGGCACCCGGCCCCGGTGGGCACCGGGCGGGGGCCCACGGCTGCGCCCGCGGCCCGCGGGCCGGGGAGCGGCGCGGGCCCCGTGACGTCCCCCCCCCCCCTTAGGTCTCCCCTCTTTTTAGGCTGAAGAAACTTATGGATAAGGTCCGGGTTCTTGATATTGGATTTCTGTTCCCAGGACCTCTCTTCGGGGCCGAAGCCCCTCCAATTCAACAAGAAAAAATCGCCTCCCCCCTGACGATCTTCATGTCTAAGATGCCCTTCACTTCAAAGACATCAGGAGGATTCCAGCACAGGAGATGGAGCAGCGCTCCTCTGGGAGAATCGGTTCAGAACCAGGGGCCCTTAAGGAGGGGGGACGTGGAAGGCTTTTTAGGAATCTAAGAGAAGGGGGTAGGCAAAGGCTTGTAGCACACTGGATTTATCTGACGAGCACTCTAAAAGGCCCCAAAAAATCGTGGACCCATTTGTAGCTGGGGACCTTGAGGGTACGTGTCTGGCAGAGAGCCACACCTTATCTCCAGGCTGGAAACCGTGGGCGGCGGCCTCCTTTCTTGTCGGCCTGGGTCTTCATGGGGGTGCGGCCCGGGCTAAGGCAAGTCGGGTCACCCGCCAAATGGTCTTAATGTCCAGTACTTGGTTGTCCCACAAGCGGGAACCTCGAAGTCATAGCCAAGGGGAGGGGCGGGGGGTGGGTGACGACCGTAGCCCACCAGGAATGGAGAAACGCCTGTAGAATCAGGGGTCACCGATGGTTGTAGGAAAATTCAGCCCACGGAAGCAGCTCGGCCCAGTTGTTCCTGCGGCCGGACGCGAAATGGCGCAGGTATTCGCCCAATATCTGATTCCCCTCTCCACTTGACCATTCTTTCTGGGGATGGTAGGCAGAAGAAAAGTCCAATTTAATTTTTAAGCGAGAACCGGGGCCCCCCCCAAAATTTTGGAGACAAATTGGACACCCCGATCAGACACGATATGCGAGGGTAATCCATGCAGACGAAAAATTGTCACGGAAGTTGAGGGGGCCGAGGGAAGACCCGGGAGTGGCACGAAGTGGGACATCTTAGAGAATCTATCCGTGACCACCCAGATGACAGAATTCCCTGAAGAGGGCGGAAGGTCCGTAATGAAGTCCATGCCGATGTGTGTCCATGGGGACTCTGGGATGGGCAGAGGGACTAAGAGGCCCGAGGGCCTATGGCGTGGAACCTTGTTCCGGGCACATGTGTCACAGGCGAGAACAAAGTCTTGGACGTCCTGGGGCAGGGTCGGCCACCAGTAGCGCCGTGAGATGAGGGCGTGGGACTTTCGTATGCCGGGGTGACCAGCCAGAAGAGAACTATGCCCCCACTCCAGAATTCTCCGTATGAGCGCAGGAACGAACGTAGGCTTGCCTGGTGGTACCCTCCGAAGGTCCACCGGAGCCAGGGAAATTTCAGCCGTTCGGGAGCAATGATGTGCTGGGACACAGGTTCTTCTCAGTGACGTCAGAGGCTCGGGAGAGGGCATCAGCCTTGAGTTTTCTCGGAGGCCGGAAGTGTATCCTGAAGTTAAAGCGAGAGAAAAAATAGAGACCACCTGGGCCTGGCGAGGATTCAGACGCGGGGCCGTCTGGAGGTATGAAGATTCTTGTGGTCCGTGAAGACGTCGAATGGGTGAGGGGCCCCCCTCCAGCAAATGTCGCCATCCTCTAGTGCCAATTTGATGGCCAGCAGTTCCGATCTCCTATGGTGTAGTTGCGTTCAGCCGGCGAGGAAGGGTCCTGGAGAAGAAACCGCAAGAAACGTCTTGCCTTTAGGGCCCTTCTGAGTCAGGCCCGCCTGCTCCCAGGAAGAGGCATCCACTTCCAGGCTAAAAGGGGCCTATCCGGATCAGGACGAACCAGGATAGGAGCCGAAGAAAACGCCGATTTCAGTTAAAGAGAATGCTTCCTCAGCTGAGGGGGACCAACATCTCGGGTTGGCATTCTTCCGGGAGAGGGCCCAACGATGGGATCCCACCAGCGAAGAGAAGGGGGAATAAACTGCCGGTAATATTTGGCGAACCCCAGGAAGCGTTGAATAGGCCCGAAGAACCGACAGGGGTGGGCCACTGCAGGATCGCGGACGCTTAGCTGGGTCCATCTGCAGACCACGGTCGGAGACTATGTACCCCAGGAAAGGAAGGCGGGCCCTGGGGGAACGACATTTTCTCAGCTTGGCATACAGTCGATTGTTCGAGGCGTCGCAGGACCTGGCGTACTTGTACCCGATGAGTCTGTGCGTCAGGAAAAGGAAATCAGAATATCGTCCAGGTCACTATGACGCAGGTTACAGAAAGCCCAGAATACGTCATTGACGAAATCCTGGAATACGGCTGGGGCGTTGCATAGCCAAAGGCATTACGAGATACTCGAATGGCCGCCCCGGGTGTTGAAGGCTGTTTTCCACTGTCCCCCCCTACGAATTCTGACAGGTTATAGGCACCGCGCAGGTCCAAATTTGGAAAAACCTATGGCTCCACGAAGACGATCAAAGAGCTCCGATATCAGGGGTAGAGGGTAGCGGTTTCTTCACCGTGATCTTGTTTAGTCCCTGTTATCTATACACGGCCCGAAGAGACCCGTCTTTTTTCTGGACGAAAAAAAAGCCAGCCCCGGCGGGCGAGGAGGACTTGCGTATGAACCCTTTTTTGCCAAATTTCTCCTGTATGTAAGCTGACATGGCTGAGTCTCGGGCACAGACAGAGGGTAGACCCGACCCCGTGGAGGACTTGTTCCGGGAAGGGGGGTCTATGGGACAGTTTATATGGACGATGTGGTGGTAGCTTTCAGCCTGTTTCTCGGAGAACACAACGCAAAATCCCGGTACTCGGCCGGCAGGCCTGGCACGGCTTGACAGGGGGGGCAGAGAAGTGGTAGGCACCGGGCGTGGTACCTCCAAGCATCGGTTCTGGCATTCCGGTCCCAACGCAGGACTTCGCCTGTCTTCCAATTTGAGGTAGGGGGAGAACTTTGCAGCCAGGGGACCCACCCAGAGACGGATCGCAGAGGAAGCACGGGACAGGACGTGGAACCTAATCTTCTCTTTATGTAGAGCCCCCCACACGGAGCGTCACCAGCCGGGTTATATACTGGATGGGATCAGTGAGGAGCTCCCCACTGAACGAGGAGTAAGCAGCGGCTTCTCCAGCCGGACTACAGGTATGCGGTACGGGTTACCAGTGAGGCTAAGAGAAGTTCCGGCAGACCCCGATCCAGAAGGCAGAACTCCGGACCCAGGACCGCTCAGAAGTCACCTCCACAGGCATCATCAAACGTGGAGAGGATGAAACTGCACCTAGGACCGCCTCTCCCACGGCACCTAGGTGAGAGCGTTTCCCGGAGGCTGAGGACGAAGGGGACAACTTCTGCGGAAGTGGGCCGGGCTGGCGCAATAGAGGCATAGCTTTTCTGTACGACGACGGTGCAGTTCTTGCTCTGTTAAGTGGGCCGGTCCACTTGCATCGGTTACCCCCTCTGCGGTTTGAGGCGGTGGAATTGGAGAAAGCTGGAAAAAACAGGAGCCAGGTTTAAAACCCCGACGAGGGACGAGCAGCCTCTCTTTTTGGCGAGCTCCCTGCCTCTCAGCGAACCTTATATCGATGCGGGTGGCAAGAAGAATTAACTCGTTCAGGGAGGACGGGAGGTTCTTGCTGCCAACCCTCTTTTTACCCTGCTGGACAGACCCTTTTTGAAGGTTTGCGCAGAGGGCGGCCCTTGTTCCATGCGAGCTCCGAAGCCAGGGGACGGGAAATTTAACCGCATAGTCACCCACAGAAGACTCGCCCTGACGAAGACTCAAGAGGGCGGTTTTCGGCAGAGGAAGCACGCGCCGGCTCCTCGAAGACGGTGCGGAATTCCTGGAGGAAGGTATGTAGGTCCGCAGTCCCCAGGGTGTTCCTGTCCCAGAGGGGGGTTGCCCAAGCCAGAGCCTTCCGGAAAGTAGACTCACCACAAAAGCCACTTTGGGGCCTTCTCGAGGGAAACTGATCCGCCCTCAACTCCAAGTGCATTTTAGCACTGAGTAATGAAACCCCGGCAGAGCTTGGGATCACCGGCAAAGCTGGAGGGTAGAGGAAGCCGAAGCTTGGGTCCCACGGTGGCCAACGGAACTGCAGAAGAAGAAGGAGCCAAGGACGGAGGCGGACTGCTGCTGGGATGCAAGGAGCTGACGCATCATGGCGGAGAGCTGGCCCCAAATGCTGACCTTGTTGTGCGATTTGTTTCGTTGTGGGCAACAATCGTCGTAAGATCCGGATGCTTGGCAGAGGCACCTTGGCGGGATCCATGGCTGGACTACTGTAAAGGCTGGGTAGTGGATCCCGGACCACCCCAAGCGATGATAGCTAAGCCACGCCAGGGAACGGAATCTAAGTAGCCCCCGGTTTTCACCAGAGCCCGCCGCAAAGCAGGATGGACTTGCTGCGGCGTGAGGCTACCAGGTCGTCCCCCCCTGACGTGACTTGCTTGCGGTGGCGGCCGAGGTTTCAGCGTGGTACAGAATCGTAGTCCGGAGTCGTTTGTCGTGGGCAGCAGAAGGTCAGGGCAGGCCCGGCAGAGGTTCGTGGTCGTAGACAGGCAGGAAGGTCAGGGCAGGCGGCAGAGGTTCGTGGTCGTAGGGCAGGCAGGAAGGTCGGGCAGGCGGCAGAGGTTCGGGTTGCAGGAAAGGGAAAGCAAGGGGGTCTGGTACACGGTTTAAAGGGGAGAGTATGTTTTTGGAACGCTTCTCTAGGGCACGGGGGGAACATAGATCCAGCAAGGAGTGATTCTGGGACGTAACCTTAAGTAGGGGGAAGCGCCTGGCAATTAACCAAAAATCAGGGCGCTGGCCTTTAAAACCCGGAACGAGCGCGGCGCGCCTTTTGGACACAGGCACGCGCGCCTCGGCCGGCAGAGGGCGCGGACGGACAGGAGCGCGGTCAGGTAAGTCCCGGCAGACGCAGCCCCCCGGCTCGTCCCGCGGCCAGCGGCGGCACCGGCCCCGGTGGGCACCCGGGAAAGGGGGGCCACGGATCGCCCCCCGCGGGCCGGGGAGCGGCGCAGGCCGTGACAGCAGTACAGTGAGAATGGCTTATCAGGCATGGCCAGAGCAGGCCCAGAGGAGATAAGGGATTTTAATGTCTGAAAATTAATAAGTGCCTCTTCTGTCCGTGCAAATGGCTGAGGAGCGAGATTGTAGCTTCCTCGCTCTAACCCTAACCCTCTTTCATTGAGCAGATGGGGAGGTTGTCTGTGGGTCAGGTGGCGTCCATTGTAGAGAGCTGCTTTATATTGTGTCAGTGAGTTCTGTGCCCCCTGTGGCAGCACAGTCCATATATATTTCTTCTCTCTAAAAGGGATGCAAACAGGTATTGGCAGTCTGGGTACACGTTGCGCTGAAGAAAGCATTTTCCAGGTCCACTACTGAGAAGGAAGTCGTCTTATTGGGTATTTCAGCAAGTAAGGTGTGTAGGTTGAGTACAACTGGGGTGAGTACTTCTGTAATTGCATTTAAAGCCCTTAAATTGTGCACCATCTGATATGTGACAGGGGTGTCTGGTGATCCCTTCTTCTTCTCTGGATATAACAGAATGTTACATGTGGATAAGGTGGCTTTTAGAGCTCTTGCTTTCAGGACCTCTATAATTGTCTGACCAATGGCTCCTTCTTGTATCGAGCTAAGGGGGTACTGTGCTAAGCTTGGGAAAGTGATGTCTGGTTTGATTTGCACTTTTTCATGGGTCACCATTAATATGTATAAGCTTGTTTGCTTGTTGCCCAGAGTTTCAGGGACCACTTCCAAGTGAAGTAAAGCTGGTTTATGTTGGTCTTTGGTCTGTATGCAATGAATTTAGAAGCACACAGGCATTCAATTTATACATCTGTTTCTCCATCAAGCCCGTTGGTAATGTGATTGTTCCATTAGACTTAAAATGTATGTGAGCTTACAGGACCTGAAGGACATCTGTTCCCAGTAGGTTTACAGGGGCTGTATTACTGACTAGGAACTGTGTGAGGATGGGGCCCCACTTCCTAAATGGATCTCAACCTGCAGTGGCATTGTCGGGGGATGTCTGTGAGTTTTTCATTGAGGTGACCCACAAACTGCCCAAGTCTCCCTCCAGTCTTGGTTTTGGGTGTTTCGTGCTCAACAGGTCCATCCACCGGGCTCATTATAAGGTGGTTGCTTCTTATTGGGTATTGAATCCCCAATAAGTACATTATACATTCACCTATGCTAGTTTCATCATCTGGCATCCATCCTGCAATAGACTCCTTCTCCCATTTGTCTGCCTCCTCAAACAGGTCATTATCACACAACCAACTTCTTTGTTCCTTTCAAACCTCTTTGATCCTTTTTTCCACTTATCCGCATCCAAAAAATCCTATTTGGTAATTCCTGTGCTCTTTAGTCATTTCCGACTATTCTTAACTGTCTTCTTCCCCTTTCTCTCCTTCACTGTGGTTAATGCAGTTTTTCCTGTCAAGGGTTCATTCCCTTTGCCCAATGAGTTACCCATAACTGGATATAGTACTGTCTACTAGGTCTGGCTCACAAGGCACTTCAATACCCTAACAGTTCAAGTAACTATTCCCCATGGTGTCATCATACCTAGCCAGTTTCTTCTCCTTCAGACAAAATACAACCGTCCTATCCTATTGGTACAGCTAGCCTATTTTGTTCCCCCTCAGACTAGATCCAACCATTCTATCCTTGTGGTACAGCTAGCTGATCTGGTTCCTCCCCCTTCCAATAAGATCCAACAGTCCTATCCTTCTGGTACAAGTAGCCTATCTGGTTCCTTCTCCCTTTGACTAGATACAACAGTCCTTTCCTTCTGGTACAACTGACTTACCTATCTAGTTCCTCCTTTCTTTGATAAGATCCAACCGTCCTATCCCTCTGGTATAACTAACCTATCTAGTCCCTCCTCTCTCGGAACAGATCCAACCATCCAATACTTCTGGTACAAGTAGCCTATCTAATTCCTCCTACCTCAGACTAGATCCAACCTTCCTATCCATCTGGTATAACTAACCTGTCTAGTCCCTCCTCCCTTGGACTAGATCCAATGTTCCTATCCTTCTGGTACAATTGACTTACCTATTTAACACCTCCTCCCTTGGACAAGATCCAACTTTCCTATCCATTTGGTATAACTAACCTATCTATTCCTTCCTCCCTCGGACTAAAGTCAACCATCCTCTTCTTCTGGTACAACTAACCTATCTAGTCCCTACTCCGAAATGTGATTGGGTTAACAAATTAGAAAAGAAGTTGTGACATGAGCGCTCGGAGAAGCAGTCAGACAGACACAAGTGATGTCTATCGCAGAATGAATTCTGCCTTTATTGTCATCTTGTTCCAAATCACGCACAGACGTACAAATTAGTTATCTCAGCAAAAAACGCTTCTGTCAACCATTTCCTGATCCGGATCTCTTGACAAACAAAACATCAATTTTGCAAAATTAGCAAAATATATAAAAAAAAGTTAAACTTTGGACGTCAAGAAATTTCTTGTGACCTATATACTTAGTCCATAAAGATGACAGACCATAAGCATTTCTCCTCTTCAGACGCCTTGTCATCTCTGCTTTCTCTGTGTCTCCTTCTCGGGCTCTTTGTCATCTCTGCTTCCTCTGTGTCTCCTCCTCAAGCTCCACGTCGTCTCTGCTTGCTCTGTGTCTCCTCCTTTGGCTCCACTTCACCTCTGTTTCCTCTGTGACTGCTCCTCAGGCTCCTTGTCCTCTGTGCTTCCTCTGTGTCTCCTCCTCATGCCCTTGTCCTCTCTGCTTCCTCTGTGTCTCGTCAATGGGCTCCTTGTAATATCTTCTTCCTCAATGTCTCTTACTAGGGCTCCTTGTCATCTCTGCATCCTCCGTGTCATCTCTCAGTATCCTAGTTGTCATGTCTTCTTCCTCTGTGTCTCCTCCTCAAGCTTCTTGTCATCTCTGCTTCCTCTCTGTCTTCTCCTTGGGCTCCGTGTCAGCTCTGCCTCCTCTGTGTCTTGCCCTCAAGCTTCTTGTCGTCTCTGCTTCCTCTGTGTCTCCTCCTCGGCCCCCCTTCATCTCTGCTTCCTCGGTCTCCTGTTGGTGCTCCACCTCATCTCTGCGTCTCGTCCTCGGGCTCATTGTCGTCTCTTCTTCCTCTGTGTCTCCTCCTCGGGCTCCTTGTCGTCTCTGCTTCCTCTGTGTCTCTTTCTTGGTTCCTTGTAATCTCTTCTTCCTCTGTATTTTGTCCTCAAGCTTCTTGTCATCTCTTCTTCCTCTCTGTTTCTTCCTCAGGCTTTTTGTCATCTCTTCTTCCTCTGTGTCTCCTCCTCGGGCTCCTTGTTGTCTCTTCTTCCTCTGTGTCTCTTTCTCGGTTCCTTGTCATCTCTTCTTCCTCTGTATTTCGTCCTCAAGCTTCTTGTCATCTCTGCTTCCTCTGTGTCTCCTTCGGCTCCTTGTTATCTCTGCTTCCTCTGTGTCTCTTCCTCAGGCTTCTTGTCATCTCTGCTTCCTCTGTGTCTCTTCCTCAGGCTTCTTGTCATCTCTGCTTCCTCTGTGTCTCTTCCTCAGGCTTCTTGTCATCTCTGCTTCCTCTGTGTCTCTTCCTCAGGCTCCTCGTGATCTCTTCTTCCTCTGTGTCTCGTCTTCAGCCTCCTTTTCTTCTGTCTCTGGTGCATCAGTTAAATTTCGAGGTTCCCTCCTGTTTATGCCTCCTTCATCTTGCATTAGTTTTTGTTTTCTCTTATATTTTTTGCTCTGTTCTTTTGCCTTTTCTTAATTCTTCTTGCTTTCTCTTCTGCTCTTTTCTGCTCCACTCTCTTAGTGCTGATGAGGATTCTTGCCAGAAGTTTGTTCCATTTATTGGGGTGAGTCTTTGTTGCACATTGTAGTAATTGAAATGATTTTTGTATATGACAATGTGGCCACTGCTGGGCGAGGTTTCCCGTCAAGATCTCTTCTGCTGTGGAGGCTGTGATCATTGTGTTCCCAGAAGTGACAGTCACAGATACCCTAGAGACTCCTCCACACAGAATGTGTTCTGATAACCAGTGTACACTGTGAAGGAGATGTCTTCCTCCTGGGTATCTCCAGTTGAGGTCTCTAGATGAGGTTTTTAAGCAAGGTCTCCAGGCAGCGTCTCCAGACAAGAGAACTCCAGGCAGGATCTGCAGGCAGAGGTATTCAGAAAAGGTCTCCAGGTGAGCTCAACTGTTAGAGTCTTTTGGTGAAGTCTCCAGGTGAGGTCTTCAAGCAAGGTCTCCGTGAGAGGTCTCCAAGCAAGGTTTTCAGGCACATCTCCAGGTGAGGTCTCCAAGCAGGGTTTCCAGGCACGTTTCCATGCGAGGTATCCAGGCAGTGGTCTTCATTCTAGGTCTCTAGGTGGGGTCTCCAGGGGAGATCTCCAAGCAGGTTCTCCAGGGGACATCTCAAGCAGGGTCTCCATACAAGGTCTCCAAGTAGGGTATCCATTAAAGGTTTCCAGGTGAGGTCTGTAAGCAGGGACTCCAGGTGGGGTCTCCAAGCAGGGTCCTCAAGCAAGGTCTCAAAGCAAGGTCTCTAGGTGAGGTCTGTAAGCAGGGTTTCCCGCCATTGTCTCCAGGCGAGGTTTCTTTGCATGTAGAGTCTGCGATCATTGTTTTCCCCGAAGTGACAGTCACAAATACCCCTGAGACTCCACCACACAATATGTGTCCTGATGACCAGCGTGAACTTTGGGCGAGGATCCAGTGCTTCTTCTGTATAACATAGAGAAGGTGATGCTTGTTCTTTAACCCAGAAATCTCATGTAACAGCCATCAGTGTACGAAGCCACAGACAATCCGTGATTATGTGACAATCCAACACCCAGAGGATAACTCCAAGTTCACCTCACACTTGTGGGGGTGACACTCCCTGTATTTTTATGCAGGTTATGCACATTACACATTTTTTATGTACACAAGGCAGAAGTAGAGGTTGGCCTGTTTACTATCATTTGATTTTGTTACTTTATAATGGTGACATATGGTTCCCCATCTAAGAAAGTTTGGGAAGGGTGAAAATCTGTTACAGAAACGTTGTCTTCAGTCAGGGTCTTGAGGCTCGGGTACCGCTGAAGATACATCAATCAGGGAGGCTTCATAATTGGGTACAGCTGAAGAGATATCAGTCTGGTGGGGGCTCATCAATGAGGCTTCATTGTTGGGGACATCAGTCTGGTGGGGGCTCATCAGGGATGCTTCATTGTTGGGTAGAGCTGAAGAGACATCAATAATTCCAGTGGGGGCTCATCAGGGATGCTTCATTGTTGGGGTACAGCTGAAGAGACATCAATAATTCCAATGAGGGCTCATCAGGGAGGTTTCATTGTTGGGGTTCAGATGAAGAGACATCAATGAGTCTGGTGGGGGCTCATCAGGGAGTCTTCATTGTTGGGGTTCAGATGAAGAGCCATCAATCAGTTTGGTGGGGGCTCATTAGGGAGGCTTCATTGTTGGGGTACAGCTGAGAGATATCAATAATTCCAATGAGGGCTTAGTAGGGAGGTTTCATTGTTGGGGTACAGCTGAAGAGCCATCAATCAGTCTGGCGGGGGCTCATCAGGGAGGCTTCATTGTTTGGGTACAGCTGAAGAGCCATCACTCAGTCTGGTGGGGGCTCATCAGGGAGGCTTCATTGTTGGGTACAGCTGAAGAGACATCAATCAGTCTGGTGGGGGCTCATCGGTGAGGCATCATTGTTGGGGTACAGCTGAAGAGCCATCACTCAGTCTGGTGGGGGCTCATCAGGGAGGCTTCATTGTTGGGGTACAGCTGAAGAGACATCAATCAGTCTGGCGGGGGCTCATCAGGGAGGCTTCATTGTTGGGGTACAGATGAAGAGACATCAATGAGTCTGGTGGGGGCTCATCATGGAAGCTTCATTGTTGGGGTACAGCTGAAGAGCCATCACTCAGTTTGGTGGGGGCTCATCAGGGAGGCTTCATTGTTGGGTACAGCTGAAGAGACATCAATCAGTCTGGTGGGGGCTTATCGGTGAGGCTTCACTGTTGGGAGTACAGGTGAAGATCCATCAATCAATCTGCCGGGGGCTCATCGGGGAGGCTTCATTCTTGGGGTATAGCTGAAGATCCATCAATCGATCTGGTGGGGGCTCATCATGGAAGCTTCATTGTTGAGGTACAGCTAAAGAGACATGAATCAGTCTGGTGGGGGCTTACCAGGGAGTCTTCATTATTGGGTACAGCTGAGGAGGTATTAGACCAGTGGGGGTTCATCCAGGAGGCTTCATTTTTGATCCACAGCTGAGAAGGCCTCAGTCAGTCTGGTGGGGGCTCATCAGGGAGGCTCTATTGTTTGATACATGAAGTTCTCCTCTCATGAGAGTTGCTGGTCATTATGAAATTAGGTGTTGATTCGTTAGTAAAATATGTCAATCAGTATGAGGTCCTCGAATGTCCCAGAGATGACTTATTGCCAAAGTACTCCATGTCCTTGTCTGACCCCTTTATGCCTGGTGATGAGGCCAGGAAGCCAGCGCTGGGAGTTCTTAGGATGGAGACTCTTCTGCTGTGCAGAGGTTGCAGAGACCCTTGTGCTGTGGAGACTCCCCAGCTGCTCAGAAGTTACACAGACTCCTGTGTTGTGGAGATCCTTCTGCTGTTCACAGGTTGTAGAGTCTCCTATGCGGTGGAGACTCGTCTGCTGCTCAGAGGTTGCAGAGACCCCTGTTCTTTGGTGACTCCTCTGCTACTTAGAGGTTGCAGAGATCACTGTACTGTGGAGACTCCTCTGCTTCTCAGAGGATGCAGAGACCCCTGTATGTCCCTGACATGGATGATGTACTCTTTTGTGGATAAATAAGTGCATGGTCAGCAGGAATATCTCCAGACGACAGGACTCCTGAGACCCATGAGATGTCTACACCATGTTGTGGTTATCTCTTATCTCGTCTTCTTCTAGGTTGTAAAGGTTGGGATTGTTGAGCAGCCGATTGTAGCCTCAGGTGAGTATCAAGGGGAACATTATGTGAATAAAGGATCAGAAGATAAAGCAAGAGAGGCTGGTCCAGAGGAGGACAGGGGACTACAGAGGAGTATAGAGTATCACAGAGGATAGTACAGAGGAGTATAGACTATATAGAGGATAATACAGGGGAGTACAGAGAATATAGAGGATAGTACAGGGGGTATAGAGTATATAGACGACAGTACAGAAGAGTATAGAGAATTGTACAGGAGGCATAGAGTATATACAGAGAACAGTACAAGGGGCAATAGCGTATATAGAAGAAAGTATAGGGAGAAATAGAGTATATAGAGGAGAGCACAGGGGAGTATAGAGTATATGGAGGATAATAAAGGTGAGTATAGAGTATATAGCGAATTGCACAGAGGAGTGTAGAGTATATAGAAAATAGTACAGGGGAGTATAGAGTTTATAGAGAATAGTACAGAGGAGAATAGAGTATATAGAATATAATACAGGGGATAATAGAGTACTGTATATAGAGGATAGTACTAGGGGAATAGAGTATATAGAAGATAGTACAGGGGAGTTTAGATTATACAGAGGACAGTACAGGACAGTATAGAGTATAAAGAGGATAGTACAGGGGAGTATAGAGTATATAGAGGATAGAACAAGGAGTATAGAATATGTAGAGGATAGTATAGGGGAGTATAGAGTATATAGAGAATAGTACAGGGGGAATAGAGTATACAGAGGATAGTACAGGGGGGATAGTGTATATAGAGATAGAACAGGGGAGTTTAGATTATACAGAGGACAATATAGAGTATATAGAGGACAGTACAGGACAGTATAGAGTATAAAGAGGATAGTACAGGGGGTATACAGTATATAGAGGATAGTACAGGGGAGTATAGAGTATATGGAGGAAAGTACAAGAGGGTATACAGCTGCGTTGATGCAGTTGGTGGTTCTTCTTTCTGTCCTCTCTGTAGTTGTGGCCCCTGGGCCCCAGGGTCCCTCTTTACACCCTCTCCCTCTCCTGTAGACTCTGTGGGTGTAGATTTGATCCTGTCTTCTATTTGTACTTGGTATTTGTGGCCCCTGGGCTCTGGGGTCGCTCTTTACACCCTCTCCCTCTCCTGTAGACTCTGTGGGTCTAGATCTGACCCTTTCTTCCTGTCCTCTCTGTAGTTGTGGCCCCTGGGCTCTGGGGTCGCTCTTTACACCCTCTCCCTCTCCTGTAGACTCTGTGGGTCTAGATCTGACCCTTTCTTCCTGTCCTCTCTGTAGTTGTAGTCCCTGGGCTCCGGGGTCCTTCTTTACACCCTCTCCCTCTCCTGCAGACTCTGTGAGTGTAGATTTGACCATTTCTTTTTCGTCCCCCCACAGTGGATTCGGATGAGGCCTCTGTCTGCAGCCCCGCGTTCCTCTCCTCATCTTCCTCCCCAGGGACGGGGTCTTCTATGGTGAAGGAGCCCACGTGCACCCCGCCCCCGTCCCCCTCGGTCAGCAGTGGCCTGTCCAATGCCGGGTAAGACCCCTGTCCTGGGATATGCTGCATCGATGACCCCTTCCCCCTTCCTTGCTCATTGTCTGGGCCCTTCCATCTGTAGGACTCTATCTGCCGGGGTGGAAGTGATGGGTCTGCAGGTGGATTACTGGCAGTGGCAGGGGTCCGAGCGGCGGAAAGATGGAGACAGGAGGGACACCGCCACCAAAAACACCATGAGGAGCAACTTCCGCTCCCTGCAGGTCAGCCGCCTGCCCCCACCCGGAGAGAGCAACCTACCCCTGTGCATGGCCATGACCATAGTGACCCAGGAGAAGAACAAGAAGGGTGAGGGCCAGATTCTATGAGGTTGGATGAGGATTGTATCATTGTGTGATGACTTACACCCTCCCCTGAATGTTGTGGGGCCCAATCACCCCAGACTGGAGCCAGAGAGCCGCCATCATAACCTCTGCATCGACTGCTCCATTCCAGTCATGTTCCTGAGCAAAAAGCCGAAAGAAAAGGAGGCCGAGTCCCGTAGTCAAGTGATCGAGGGGATCAGCCGCCTCATCTGCACCGCCAAGAATCAGAACACCATGCTGCGAGGTAACTGCACCGTGTGAACAGGGCCCTAAACAAGTGGATGATACGACAGCGGAACACCTGCCCTATATCCCGGCCAAGAGGGGGTCACAGAGTGACCATCAGGGGCAGCTCAGACAGCACCGAGATGGGCAGTGAAGGACTCCATAAGGTCCTGGGAGGTTGTCCCAGGTATCTGGAGCTGACTGCACCCACAGCTGCTGGAGGAGCCATAGAGCCAACACCACCATCCAGGGGCCCCACATGCTGACTGTACCCACAGCTGCTGGAGGGTCCACAGAGCCAACACCACCCCCAGGGGCCCCACATGCTGACTACACGCATAGGAGGGTCACTAGAGCCAACACCACCATCAAGGGGCCCCACATGCTGACTGTACCCACAGCTGCTGGTGGGTCCATAGAGCCAACACCACCATCCAGGGGCCCCGCATGCTGACTGCACCCACAGCTGCTGGAGAAGCCATAGATCCAACACCACCATCCAGGGGCCCCACATGCTGACTGCTCCAACAGCTGCTGGAGGAGCCATAGAGCCAACACAACCATCCAGGGGCCCCACATGCTGACTACACCCATAGGAGGGTCCATAGAGCCAACACCACCATCCAGGGGCCCCACATGCTGACTGCGGCCACAGCTGCTGGAGGAGCCATAGAGCCAACACCACCATCCAGGGGCCCCACATGCTCACTGCACCCACAGCTGCTGGAGGAGCCATAGAGCCAACACCACCACCCAGGGGCCCCACATGCTGACTGCGCCCACAGCTGCTGGAGGAGCCATAGAGCCAACACCACCATCCAGAGACCCCACATGCTCACTGTACCCACAGCTTCTGGAGGGTCCACAGAGCCAACACCACCATCCAGGGGCCCCACATGCTGACTGCACCCACAGCTGCTGGAGGGTCCATAGAACCAACACCACCATCCAGTGGCCCACCAAAAAGTGCTAAAACTGCCACCCACACAGGGCCCAATGTAGAGGGTCTATAGAACCAACACCCCCATCCAAGGGACCCCACATGCTGGCTGCACCCACAGCTGCTAGAGGGTCCATAGAACCAACACCACCATCCAGGGGCCCCACATGCTGACTGCACCCACAGCTGCTGGAGGGGCCATAGAGCCAACACCACCATCCAGGGGCCCCACATGCTGACTGTACCCACAGGAGGAGCCATGGAGCCAACACCACCATCCAGGGGCCCCGCATGCTGACTCCACCCACAGCTGCTAGAGGAGCCATAGAGCCAACACCACCCTACAGGGCCCCACTTGCTGACTGCACCCACAGCTGCTGGAGGATACATAGAGCCAACAGCACCATCCAGGGGCCCCACATGCTGACTGCACCCACAGCTGCTGGAGGGTCTATAGAGCCAACAACACCATCCAGGGGCCGCACATGCTGACTGCACCCACAGCTGCTGGAAGGTCCATAGAGCCAACACCACCCCCAGGGGCCCCACATGCTGACTGCACCCACAGCTGCTGGAGGGTCCATAGAACCAACACCACCATCCCGGGGCCCCCCATGCGGTCTGCACCCACCGCTGGCTGGAGGGGCCATAGAGCCAACATCACCATCCAGGGGCTTCACATGCTGACTGCACCCACAGCTGCTGGAGGGTCCATAGAGCCAACAGCACCATTCAGGGGCCCCACATGCGGACTGCACCCATAGGAGGGTCCGTAGAGCCAACAATTCCATCCAGGGGCCACACATCCCCCTGGGACCCAAGCACACCCACGGGGCTGCTGGAGGGTCCATAGAGCCAACACCACCATTCAGGGGCCCCACATGCTGACTGCACCCACAGCTGCTGGAGGGTCCATAGGAAAACCAACACCATGATCTCCAGGGGCCCCACATGCTGACTGCACCCACAGCTGCTGGAGGAGCCATAGAGCCAACACCACCATCCAGGGGCCCCACATGCTGACTGCACCCACAGCTGCTGGAGGGCCATAGAGCCAACAATCATCATCCAGGGGCCCCACATGCTGACTGCACCCACAGCTGCTGGAGGTGTGCCACCATCAGAAGGCCAACCACCAAACCAACATCCAGGGCCCCACATGCTGACCCTCGGTTCCCCCACCCCCCTACACCACAGCTGCTGGAGGAGCCATAGAGCCAACACCACCATCCAGGGGCCCCACATGCTGACTGCACCCACAGCTGCTGGAAGATCCATAAACCCAACACAACCATCCAGGGGCCCACATGCTGACTGCACCCACAGCTGCTGGAGGAGCCATAAACCCAACACCACCATCCAGGGGCCCCACATGCTGACTGCACCCACATCTGCTTGAGGGTCCATAGAGCCAACACCACCATCCAGGGGCCCCACATGCTGACTGCACCCACAGCTACTGGAGGGTCCATAGAGCCAACACCACCATCCAGGGGCCCCACATGCTGACTGCACCCACAGGAGGGGCCATAGAGCCAACACCACCATCCAGGGGCCCCACATGCTGACTGCACCCACAGCTGCTGGAGGAGCCATAGAGCCAACACCACCATCCAGGGGCCCCACATGCTGACTGCACCCACAGGAGGGTCCATAGAGCCAACACCACCATCCAGGGGCCCCACATGCTGACTGCACCCACAGCTGCTGGAGGGTCCATAGAGCCAACACCACCATCCAGGGGCCCCACATGCTGACTGCACCCACAGCTGCTGGAGGAGCCATAGAGCCAACACCACCATCCAGGGGCCCCAAATATGCTTCATTGGGGTCTGGGGAACCAGGGGCCAGGGCCAAACTTGGACGTCTTAGTCCTGCTCTTCCACCCAGTGTCAGACACTTCTAGTCGGGTGACATCGCATCGTTTCATGGAAGAGCTGAAAACCTTCACCAGACCATAACCACCCCCCACGTGTTCTTCCAGCAATTGTTGCAGAGTATTTGTTCTCTGATGTTTTTCGTCTGCATCAGGGCTTCTGGGAGTTCTACTCTCATCATCCACATTGTCTGTATCAGGGCTTCTGGGAGCTCTACTCTCATCATCCTTTCTATGTTTTCCTGCAGTGACGATCGATGGGGTGGACTGGAATGATGTGAAGTTTTTCCAGCTCGCCGCGCAGTGGCCGACGCACGTGAAGCAGTTTCCTGTCGGGGTCTTCAGTCATGGGAAGATCTGACCTCCAGGTCCATGAGGCGAGGACCTTGGCTCCTCCTCAGGAGATCAGACAGAAGGTTCCTGTCCCTGGCACCAGCCCTGACCTCAACCTGCACAGTCCTACACCGTTACCCTGGTACCCCGGCCGAGGCGCCCCCATCACATGACTCATTACATCATATACTGGGAGGTTCCTCCTACTGGTGCCCCCATCCCAGGACTCATTACATCATATACTGGGAGGTTTCTCATACCCTGGTGCCCCGGACGAGGTACCCCCATCACATGACTCATTACACCACATACTGGGAGGTTCCTCGTACCCTGGTTCCCCCTGGCCGAGGTGCCTCCATCACATGACTCATTACGCCACATACTGCGAGGTTCCTCATAACCTGGTGCCCCGGCGAGGTACCCCCATCACATGACTCATTACACCACATACTGGGAGGTTCCTCATACCCTGGTGCCCGATCACATGACTCAGTACATCACATACTGGGAGGTTCCTCGTACCCTGGGGCCCCGGCCGAGGTGCCTCCATAACATGACTCATTACACCACATACTGGGAGGTTCCTCCTACCCTGATGCCCCCAACACATGACTCAGTACATCACATACTGTGATGTTCCTCATAACCTGGTGCCCGATCACATGACTCAGTACATCACATACTGGGAGGTTCCTCATACCCTGGTGCCCCGGCGACCCACCCCAATCACATGACTCAGTACACCACATACTGGGAGGTTCCTCGTACCCTGGGGCCCGGGCCGAGGTGCCTCCATCACATGGCTCATTACACCACATACTGCGAGGTTCCTCGTACCCTGGTTCCCCCCCGGCCAAGGTGCCCCCATCACATGACTCATTACATCACATACTGGGAGGTTCCTTCTATCCTGGTGCCCCGGCCGAGGTGCCCCCGTCACATGACTCATTACACCAAATACTGTGCAGGGAAAATGCAATAAATTAAAGTTCTAGCGATGACTGCTGTTGCTTTCTTTTTGGTTTCTCCACCCTCCTCCCATTCCTCACAGGTCTTGGCCCCGTAGCTTCACACATATCATGGATGACACTTGCCCTATGATCCACTGGTCGTGTTTGTTGAGCTTTCTATCTTCTACAGTGTCCCCTCCTCTAATAAAACCATTGGCTCCATCACTCCATAGAGGTCGATCACGATGGTATCTGGCTTGTTGGGAGCAGAACCATTGTGTGGGCTCCATCTCCTGCAGCCGCAAATGATCTCGCTAGGGACAGATCTATGCATAAGAACTACTACCCCTGCCCTCCCATCTGTCGCTGCAGAACCCCAGACCGGCCCTGGTGGGAAATCTCCTAGAAAGCACAGACACGCAGACACACTCAGACCCAGCGGGAGGCGACATGAGCCCCAGAGCATCGTGGGAGAGATGTAACAGGTGCTGGTGAACGGGCATGCGAGCAGCGGCTCATTAGTTACCTGCACCTGTTCTATCTCTCCCATGATGCTGAAATGGAAAGTAGCCTCAAAGGGGCTATCCTGTCCTTGTGGGGGTTAAAATTATCTTAAAAATAACAAAAGGTGCACCGAGAAAACACATCACAACATGCCTTGCTGCTATGAAAGTGCTTTCTGATTTTATTCACAAAATGGTGGTTTTTATAACTTTTTGCTAATAAGTAGATAAGGAGTGTCACATGTAGTTGGCTGTGAGGGTCTATTGGCACGTCCTTATCTATGGACCACTCCTCACAGCTTCAGGAATGTCTGAACACAGGGTGTAACTTCTGACTAGGCGCCATCTTGGATTACACGACGATCTATACAAACTAACTACAGGCCCGCCATTTTGTGTTTAAACACATTAATAACAAAAAATATACATACAGCTTTTACATGCTATATTTATATATAGGTATGTGCCTATTTATATATATTATATATATATATATGTATATATGTATATATATATATATATATGTATGTGTGAGGTATATAATAACTAATACATTAAAATAGAAATTGCAAAAATTGACTGCACACTGCGATTATATTGTTGCAAAAAAATTGTGAATAATTTTTATTAACACAATCACTACAGGCTCCAGTGAAGACAGATATTAAATTTTTCTTTGTATATTTATTTCAGTGACTCTTTGAAAAAGGTCGGATGACCGAAACGTCAGTCACAATTGTATAGTCACTCATATCTGTCTTCACTGGAGCCTGTAGTGATTGTGTTAATAAAAATTATTCACAATTTTTTTGCAACAATATAATCGCAGTGTGCAGTCAATTTTTGCAATTTCTGGGATACTTATTTTTGACGTGCACCTCTTCTGCTCTCTTCATCAACTGAGTGCTTTTCCCTACTACACATCTTTATCTACATTAAAATAGAGACACAAACGATCACACATATATAACCTTTGTTCCCATCCACAACAGTCCCCCCTTGAGACGTTGTTCTCATTCATTTTTTTTTTTTTTCCCCCCCCCCCCAAACCGGGGCCCCCCCCCCAAAACCCCCACCACCCCCCACCCAAAAACCCCACCCCCCCCAAAAAATCCCCCCCACCCCCCTCAAATTTTTTAAAAAAAAAAAAAAAAAAAAAAAAAACCCCCAAAAAAAAAAAAAAAACCCCTCATTTTTTTCCCCCCACCCCCTAACCCCCCCCCCCCCCCCCCCCCCCCAAATTTTTTTTTTCCCCAACCCCCGAAGGCCTTTTTTCCACCCTTTTTTTTTCCCCCCCAAACCCCCCCCCCCCCCCCCCCCCCCCCCCCCCCCCCAAACCCCTCATTTTTTCCCCCCCCCCATTCCCCCCTTTCCCAAATTTTTCCCCCAAAAGGGGGGGGCCCCACCCTGGACGCCCTGCTCACCCTACACTCTATGGTCTTTTTTTTTGATGAAAGGGGGGGTTGCGAGGGGAAAGATGCTTTTGGAGCATTCTGATCCAATGGCCCTCTATGTATAGTACTTAATTCCACATCTCATAGGTGTCAGCTTTGGGGACAGCTAAAGGGTTTTGTGGTGTGCGCTGTCATCAAGGGGCCGGGCTGTGGAAAAATTTCTCATGTTGGAGTAGTCTGGTACAGCTTTCACAATTTTTACCAAAAAAGGAGAACACAAAAACAATTAGACAGTTTTACAACCAATAAATTTAAAAAAACCTACTGAGCAACCGCTGCCAACCCTTAAACCATGAAAAAAACCCCTGCTCCAGGGGTGATCTATGCCGATTACTTTTTAAATTTTTCGAAATTCATCTAGCTTTCAAAAGGCCCAGTGACCTTCCCATTGGGTCCTGTTTATCGGGGGAAAGTAGCAGGTTTTCTCCAATCTTTTTGACACTCCTCCCCCCCGCCAAAACCATGTCCAGGTCCCCCTATCTCCCGGGCACAGCAGGGGGCCCCCTGTCCCCGGGCTACAGAAAAGGTTGGGCCCTCCTGAGGGGGCCGGGCTACGCAGAGGTTGTCTCCTCCTGATCTGCCAGGCACGCAGAGGTTTCTCCCCTGATCCCGAACAGCAAGGTTGGGCCCCCGACCCCCGGCTACAGCAGAGGTTGGCCCTCCTATCGGCCGGCTCAGAAAGGGGTTTTGTCCCCCCTACTGCCAGGTACAGAAGATTTTTTTTCCCCTCCTGATCCCCCAACTGAAGGGGGTCGGCCCTCCTATTTCCGGGGAAGCAGAGGGGGGGGCCCCTCCTGATCCCAGGCTACAGAAAAGTTTTCTCCTCCTGATCTCCAGGTAACGGGGGGCCCCGCCCCGGGCTCCTTGCCCCTCCGATTGCCGGGCCCCCAGCGAGGTTGTCCCCTCCTATTTCCCAGGCACAGCAGGGTTGGACCCTCCTGATCTGCCAGGCTACACAGAGTTGGGCCCTTTGATCTGCCGGCTACAGCAAGTTGGGTCCCCCTGACTCCCAGGCTACAGCAGAGGTTGGGCCTCCTTTTGCCGGGCTAAGGAGGTTTCTCCTCTTGACTGCCGGCACAGCAGGGGGTTTTCCTCCTGATTGCCAGGCTAAGCAAGGTTGTCTCCTCCTGTTTGCCGGGCTACGCAAGGTTGTCTCCCCCTGATCGCCGGCACGCGGGTTTGGGGCCCTCCTATCTGCC